>DF361674.1:6213-26495 GCA_000787875.1 Solanum virginianum
AGATTTGTTTGACGTACTCTTTTCATTATCTTATTGTCTTGTATTATTATCTCTATGTCACATGCTACATATACAGCCTTACAGCTCCAATATTATGACCACCAAAAGAATCATCTCAAAGGTAATTTAAAGGTAAAGTATATTACTTATTGATGGGTGATAACCCGAAGGGTGGAAGAATCACCTAGCCAGGGTCGATCCTATCATGGGGGGTAGCCCAAGGAGTTAAAAGAAAAGACTAGCCAAGGCCAATCCCAATATAGATTTACCACTGATCAGCTGATCATTTGTATTACATATTATGCACAGATTATACAGTAAAGGTAAAGTAATATAAATAACATAAAGTACATGATTCCATAGTATCACTAAAGGTGGTCTCTTATACTATGCCAATGCATAGTTTTATTTGAGTTGTTACTTCATATACAGTATTTTCTGCCTTATATATTCAGTATATCATCTCATACTAACGTCACTTACGGGGGACCTACATTTCATATTATAGGTACCGGTGCTAATAGATCTTCCCAATAGGAGTACAGGATATCCAGCTATTGTTAACAAGCTCCAAGTTGGTTCGGAGCTTTGTGTGTCTAGAGCTTATATTTTATGTATTGTATAGTTAGTCGAGGGGAGGCCTGTCCCAACCCTTATCAGATACTTTTCCTCATCTAGAGGCTTTGTAGACTATATAAATTAAAGTGTGGTCATGTCTCGTACTTTAGACAATGTGGCTCTAATGGCCTAGTCATATTCATTTCCTTTTGGCTTGTTATTATTGTTTACTTTCTTAAAGGCATGTTGAATGTAGAAATCCCTTATAATATGTATATAAAGCACATCGATACAGGTAGGTTCTCCCGAGCCTTATCGGCAATGGGTGCCAGTCCGCCTTAACAGGACTTTGGGTGTGACAAGTTTATAATATATATATAAAGCGCATTGATACAGTTTGGTTCTCTCGAGCCTTATCAGCAACAGGTGCCAGTCCACCTTAATGGGACTTTGGGCGAGACAACAATGCTATGTTTCTGTTTGGTGATAGTTGTGGTATGGCCTACTCGGTTTTTGTCAATTGGTATAGATGTTCGTCACTTAGGCTGGTCCAGTTTATCATTATTCATCACCTTTGTTGGTTCTATTATAGTTTGAGGGATTCCATACATGCTTATGCCTTGATCTAAGTTTGATTTTCTATATTGCTATACTTCTCTATATATTTGATCTTTCATATATTCACTATTTCACTCGGTCGATTAATGATGCCTACTAAATGCCTTTTTCTGGTACTCATCCTCTATTTTCTGCATCTTTCCATGGTCCAAGTCCAGGTCCAGGTCCAGGTTCTAGCCGTGGGCATTGAGTTTTGGGGGATTCGGGAGCGCTCAGGAGACTTTTGGTATATTGGTAGCTTTGGCTACTTCGTAGTCTCCTTCCTTTTGATGGTTGTCTTTTGTTTCCAGACATTAGTCTTATACAGTAATGATATGTATTTAAAGGAGTATTCCGGGTTATACATATATATTGGTTATTTAATATCTATATATAGATATGTACTTGTGTCTATTGTAACTTGTACAGTTGACTTTCAGGTTTTGGGTAGGATGTGGTCATTATATTGCTATATCGGTTATGCTTGTGACTAAAGAGCTAGGACAGGTATTCTAGGGTTGGGTAATTGGCTTGCCTGTAGGTGGGATCTAATAGGCGTTATCATGATTGAGATCGAGTCGTGACAAGGTGGTATTAAATCTTAAGGTTTACTAGTTTCATCTGTACAGAGTTGTCGTCTAATAGAGTCCTATAGATAGGTGTAGAGATGTCTGTTACTTATCTCTAGGGAGCTAAATTTATTAAGGAAACTTTCTATGTTATTGATTCTGGTCGTGTGATATTATCAATAGTCTGTCGATCTCCTAAAATCTAATTTGATTCGTCCTTTTGGCATGTGTTGCGTAGAGGTCAGACTTTGGGCTAGGGTAAGGCTGTATCATCAATTTTAGATATGGAGCAGGCTCTATAGACCGTAGAGCAGTGCCAGATGCCCATGAGTTTTGATAGCTAGATAGAAAGCCTACGGGAATTGAGATTGTGGGAGCCTCAGTGATCGGTTATGTTTGTGACTAGAGAGTTAGGACAGGTACCATGGGGTTGGGTAATTAGCTTATCTGTAGGTGAAATCTAACAGGCATCATCATGATTGGGATCGGGTCGTGACACCTTTGATAGAATCCCACACAAGGAATTGATGATAATACCATTAGTTTCCACTTCCACGGCGACGCAAAAGTGTCAAGAACAACTGGTATAAATCAGTCATGACCAGGTATGTCTATACCCTTCTATACCCAATCCTTGTCGATATGCTCACATGCTACTAAGATAACTATATGGTCACCATCAAGAGAACCTGGTCCTTCTCTGTGTACCTATGCTATAGTCAGAGTCAAATTTTGGGGAGAAGCTTACTAACTTAAAAACTGAATGTACCGCTTAGAATCTCAACCGTTGGTTCAATTTGTCAAACACATCCCTATAATCATTTGCCCATATCATTTGCAACCGCCTCTTCATCTCCCAATCCTTATAATTTAAAACCATCCCCTTTATCTGTCACATCATAACCTCAGTCCTCCCTTCTCTTGTTTGTATAAAACCCTATTATGCTGAAAGAATAGCACGTCTAGTGTCCTACTTTGACTTTGATATTGACTCTGATACAACTGCACTCTTCCCTCTTGTGCATCGACTCAGGGGGAACGACCATCATCCCCGTCCTTCGACTATGACCAGTCCCTTCCACCCTCGCCAATAGCCTAAACATCTTTGCCAGCCCCATCCTCTAGTTGAGAGCAATCTCTTCCTCCTCTAATCACACAAATCCAACCATCATTTCCATCGCCTTCACCCAACTTGCCTCTCATAATTTCATTTTCCAATTGGGATGTCAAAACCCTACCAGAGTACAGTGTCATTACCTATCCCATGCCATTATTTAATCGACAAATCCACACCATTGTCTTCCCCAGAAAACCCACCTTTCTCATCATCAAACCCCCTAAACCCTTTCTCTACCACACGTATCACCACACCCTCTATCCTTGGTACTATTGACCATCATTTATCCCCTTCAATTATCTATTCTTATAACCTCTCTTGACTCATTAGATGATATTCCCCTAGTGCGTATGAATTATGGCGTCCTTCAAAAGCTAAATAAAATGATCGTTATCAACAAGACTTCCCCTCCTCACATGTGTGGGCTACTAACACATAGCAAATTGAGGGCTTTCACCCCTAACGTTATTGAGACTAGTCAGAATGGGCTCACCGTGGTAAGTCTCTTGTGACCTCCCTCCTCTCTTTTTCCCCTAGATACATCTCCTAAAGGGTCCCCTGAACTTGTTTCCATTGCTTTTTCCCCTGCTCTCCCTAGAATGAATACACTTGGAAATATTTTTAGCTATGGGGAAGGATATATATTTCAGGTCTAAGGCAGTGGTATGTGGGGGACTTATTCATCTAGAGGTGCGGGACTGTCTTTTGATATAGTAGTTGCGTACCAAATTGGTGACAGAAGGGTGGTTGCATTTGTTTCTTGATACTAATCTAGTGGTTCACGAGCTAGAGATAGTGGAGTTTTATGTAAACTTGACTATTTTGGAAGGGAGTATGACAACTTCAAATGTGAAAAGTGTGAAAATTATGCTCGATAAAGTGAAGTTGGGGAAATATTGAACATTTCATCAGTGGGGTTGGCTGAGTATGTCTGGCGAAAGGACAAGGATGGCATCCTTATGTCCAAGTTCACATAGGGGCGGGTGTCCGATGTGCCTCGCAAGGTCTTGAAAGGGGAGATGCCCCAATTTCTGAAGTTGTTATTTGAACTAGTGCACAAAGGGGTTTTGCCTAGGGGAGAACATTGCTATGAGGCGACATATAGGAATATGAGCTCGCTAATCTATTGGACCTAGAGGAGCCTATTGACTAGTTATCTTTGATCATTCATCATATGGCTTGAGTCCTCGATCCCTTGCCAGGCTCTCATTAGTTTGCCTTTGAAAATCTTTTGATTCTAATCTTCAAGGCATATATACCAGGTTCCTGTTAGCGCGGGTAAGGCCCTCACAAAGAAGGACTTGATCGACTAGGTCATAGTAATGGAATATGACTGCCTTCAATCTTCTCCTACTGCAACTCATTCTTTTTCAAAGGATACAAAACCTATTTCACAGATGATACTGGAGTTATAGGCTGTCAAGGATGCTCAGGTGTATCTTTAATCATTGGTTGATGAGTTGAAAAAGCAACTGGTAGATTCTTAAGCTGAAATGGGTCAGCTGAAGGACCAGCTCCTAAGGTAGCAGCAAGATCTCAATTCACCGTTGAAGATGATAGGTTCTCATCCTTCCCCATCTGTCCCTTAGCTCCCTCTAGCTTCTCTTTTTGTTGATTCTGTAATATTGGTTCTCTTGGTAGTTACTCCAGACATTTATTCTTTTTTTATTGTGTATATTTTGATATGGATGGACATATTTGGGCATGGTGCATGCCTGGTTTACTTTCTAATAATTCTATGCATGTTTTGGCTCTTTGTGATTACTATATGCTTGGATGGCTAATATCCTCAGTTCTACTGTGTTATGCTATTTAGGGTTGTTTTTGTGTCACTAATTAAAGTCATCCTTGTTCGTACTTACATTGTTTTCTTTTTGCGATGTCAAAAAGGGGAAGAATATTATACTATGGGTACATCATAGAGGGGCCATGAGGAAGAATAGACATCGGACAATCCATCATTAAAAATAGGGAATTTATTAGACCCTCACAGGATCTTCGTATAGTTTTGATAATGTCAAACAGAACTAAGTTCAGGACACAAGACTAGGAAGAGAAGACATAAACAGAGAAGGAATCATAAAAGAAAAAGGACGTGTTTATAAGGAAGTTGAATCTGATTAAGACTCCTCGAACAAAAGTCGAAGGTGCCATTCATGAAGGAGTCTTTGAGAAGGACTGTTCTAAGGTAAATATAAAAGACAAACATAAATCCTAGAAGAGTAACTTTTGCAATTTGAAGTAATAGCGATCTACAAGAAAAGGCATGAGGCACTTTAACAGACGAAGAAGATCTAGAGTTAGGTTGGTTTTCTTGTATGTTCCAACGTAAGCTCCTTAGAATAATTGTTGAGTGATAATCATTGTAAGTGAGTATTTTGTTGAGAAATTTGTGTGTAGGGAGTGGGTTTTTTGCTTTCTATTTTGTTTACCGAATCACATGAAATTTTATTAAGTGTGTATTGATCACTTGTGATATGGTAGCGTGAGAAGTGAGCATGAGTTGAGAGTTGCACGATTTGTAACTTTGACGTTGCTCTTTTGAAATAGTGAAGTTTTTAAAACCCTAGGGGTTGTAGGTAGTGGTTATTTCTCCCTGAGTATGGAGTTTTTCCACTATATATCATGTGTTCCTCTGGTATCTGTGTCTGTCTTATCCAACTTGTATTTACTTAAGAACTTGGTTCCATTAAGTATTAGGGTATTAAGCTTTTTAGAAATTAAAAAAAGAAGAAGATAATTTCGATATGTTTTTAATATTTATCTCTATTCAAAAAGGTATTTATAATGGATTATAAAATCGATGTGCCTTCTAGATTTTTTTTCTAACTAGAGGCCGTAAAGTTTGAAATATGTGTACATTGGATTCAAAAGGACTTGCCGAATGCGTACAAGAGAACTTGTCATATATATATTTACACAAAAGTGACTTGAAGCCATGGGACATTGCAAAGAAAGAGGAATTGAGTTATATATTCTTTTCCAAATAATTTGACAAGAAAATTATATCAATCAAGATTTAAAAGAAAGAAAAACCTACATTAAGAGAACTTAATATAAAACTGCAAACCAAACCAATATATACTGTCATAATGGTCTGAGAAATGGCAGTGGAAAATTAGTGAATTAAAATGCTTCGACAAAAAAATTTTATCTTTTTCTCTTTTTAGAACATTTTAATTTTAATTTTTCAGGTAACATGTTTAAAGTTATCAAATTAAAGGACATTTTTATATATTTGATATAACTTTAATTTGTATCATAAAATAAAAAAGTTTTTTTATATTTTTTTTAAAATTTAAATTTCGTACCAAATTAAATTAAATTATTCATTTTGAGAGGGAGAAAATAATATTTTACGTCGGCATTGACAATCAAAATTAAATTTTTTAACATGTCATGTAAATTAAAACCAAAGGAGTATTATTGTTGGCTGACTAAAAAAAAATCATTTGCGCAGTATTTGAGATTCGTATCCATTTCCGCCAATTAATTTAAATAAAGGATTTGCTTGTCTACATTGATTTAGTGAAAGTCTTCGCTCGTTTTGTGGACAAATTGTTAAAAAGACAAAACAACGATTAAATAGTCAAAGTCTACTCTTCCCTCGTTGTCATTCTCAATATTTAAGAAATTATAGTGAATATGATTAATTAATTAATACCCACTAGGCCACTAGAAATTTTTCATCTCACTACTCACAACCTAAGTAAACAATGTTTTTTAAAAAAAAAAATCTTTTTTTATTTTAATCTATTTAAAAAAGAAAAATCTATTTTTTGACATAATTTTAATTTCAATTTTTCACGTGACATGTTTAAGTCTACAAGATTAAAAAATATTTTGATATAATTTTAATCTACAACCGCAAAATCAAAACAACAACAACAGCAACGTCAATTCAGTGTGATCCCACAAATGGGGTTCGGGGAAAGTAAAATGTACGCAGATCTTACTACTACCTCAAACGGATATAGAGACTGTTTGTGGGAAACCCTTGTCTCAAGAATCAAGCCCATAAGAAGAAAATATTAGATATGGGAAAAAGGGAAAGAACAGAAAAAGGACGACCGACTAATAATGAAAAGCAAATGATAGTATGTAAATACGAAAAAGTAACAATAAAAAATTAACAAAAAAGTAATAAATATAAGACGGATAATGGCAACATATGATAGAACCGACTACTCATGCTAACCTACTATCTCACTAGGCCAAACACCATTCTACTCTCACTAACTGATTAGCTTGCTACCCTAATATACGACCTCTACTACTTTCTATTTAAGGTCATGTCCTTGGTGAGATTAAGTTTCGACATATCTTGTTTGATTACCTCCCTCCAATGCTTCTTCGGTTTGCCTCTATCCCTCCACATAACCCTTAACTCCAACTTTTCGCACCTTCTAATAGGAGCGTCGATGCTTCTTTTCTGCACATGTCCAGACCAACACATTCTTGCTTCCCTCATCTTATCGGCCACAGGGGCCACCTCCAATTTCTCTCGAATGGTCTCATTCCTAACCTTATCGCTCTTGGTATGTCCGCACATCTATCTCAGCATCCTCATCTCCACGACCTGCATCTTCTGAACATGTGAGATTGGTCAGCACTTTACCCCATACAACAAGGATGGTCTAACCACCACCACCAACAACAACAACAACATACCCAGTGAAATCCCACAAGTGGGGTTTGCACGATTTGTAACTTTGACGTTGCTCTTTTGAAATAGTGAAGTTTTTAAAACCCTAGGGGTTGTAGGTAGTGGTTATTTCTCCCTGAGTATGGAGTTTTTCCACTATATATCATGTGTTCCTCTGGTATCTGTGTCTGTCTTATCCAACTTGCAGCTGTTTCCTGGGAACCCTCATCTCAAAAACCCATCCGCAGAAATGGATGGTCTAACCACCATTCTATAAAATTTACCTTTAAGCTTATGTGGTATCTTCTTATCACACAGAACTCCAAGGCAAGCCTCCATTTTGTCCATGTTGCCCCAACAAGGTGTGTGACATCATCATCAATATCACGGCTACTATAGATAATGGACCCAAAATATTTAAAGTTTTCTCTCTTGGGAATGGATTAAGTGTCAAAGCTCACTTCAAAGTCTATTTCATCCCTTAAAACACTAAATTTGCACTCCAAGTATTCTATTTTGGTCCTACTCCATTTGAACCTTTTAGATTCCAAAACTTGTCTCTAAACCTCCAATATATCATTAACTTTATCCTGAGTCTCATCAATCAGTACTATGTCATCTGCAAATAACATACACCATGGAACCTCCTCCTAAATAGACTATGTCAACTCATCCATTACTAAGACAAAAAAAATAAGCTCCACACAGATCATTGATGAAGCCCCATTTCAATAAGAAAATACTCTGAGTCTCCCCCAACATTCTTACTCGAGTTTTGGCTCCGTTGTACATGTTCTTTATCGCCCTAATATACACCATTGAAACACCCTTCATCTCTAGACATCTCCATAGGACATCCCTTGAGACTTAATCATATACCTTCTCGAGATCAATGAACATTCATATGAAGGTCCTTCTTTCTTTCCGTATATTTCTCCACTAGCCTCCGAACAAGGTAAATTGGATCAGTAGTCAATCGTCCCGGCATAAATTTGAATTGATTCTCTAAAATAGACACTTCTTTTCTCACCTCATCTCTACCACTCCCTCCCAGATCTTCATAGTATTGCTTAACAACTTGGTACCCCTATAGTTGTTACAGTTTTGAATATCTCCCTTGTTCTTGTAGAATGAGACCATTGTACTCCTCTTCCATTCATCGGACATCTTAGCAATCTTCATAATGGCATTAAACAGTCTAGTCAACCACTCTATAC
This sequence comes from Solanum virginianum, assembly GCA_000787875.1. Classification (NCBI taxonomy): domain Eukaryota; kingdom Viridiplantae; phylum Streptophyta; class Magnoliopsida; order Solanales; family Solanaceae; genus Solanum; species Solanum virginianum. The sequence continues at coordinate 14,917 of DF361674.1, forward strand.
AATCCTTGATTATGTTTTTCCAAAAATCCACCGGAATCTCATAGGGATCGGTCGCTCTCCCTCTCTTCATTCTACTAATAGCACATCTAACTTACTCAACTCTAAAACGTCTGCAATAACCAAAATCTCGATGCCCATTTGAATGTGACAACTCGCCCAACTCAGTATCTCTATCTCCTAACTGCAAAATCAAAAAATTGTTTATTTTTTAAAGTTCATATCAAGTCAAATCAAATTAGGTCTTTCTTTTTTGAAGTGAGGGAGTACTCCATTTTAAAAGTATTTGGATGAATATAATTTAAACAAGTATTATAGATGGTGAAGACAAAGATATAGGGATGAAGATGTAGTGTGTTGGATAATAGAAAAGATCTTATCAATGTGAAACGTCAGCTGAAAAACTTATTTTCTCTATTTTTACTTTAAAAAAAATCATATTTTTCATTCATAAGTAATTCATTTTTCAACTATTTTAACCAACTAAGAAAATTGAAAACATTTTTTGAAAAATATATTCCTTTAGTACCAAACACACTCTAAGTCCTATATATATGGAACTATTTACTCAATACGTTCTTTTAATTTCCATAATATATCAAAACGATGCAGCATAATCAAGTTGCTCTATTTTCTTTCCCCTTCCTCTATTTTATTTCCTTTATGCTAATCTTGACATTAGCCACCTCCCAATTAATCAACACTACCACCACTCCTCCTCCTCCTCCGCCCACAAACACCACTTCTCCGCCGACCAATGCCGCCACCACCACCAACACAATCACCAAAGGCGCAAACATAACAAAACCAGGATGTCCAAAACAGTGTGGTAACCTCACAGTTCCATATCCATTTGGGATTGGAATAGGATCTGGTTGTGGATTAAATCCGAATTTCGAAATCAATTGTGACACTACTACAACAGATTCTCCGACACCTTTCATATGGAACATTAAAGTCTACGACATCTCGGATTCTGAAATGAGGGTGTCGAATACCATAAATACAAAGTGTTATTCACAAACAGGAGTTTTGATTCAAGATAAACCTGCTTGGATGGGTTTAGGAAGATCAAGCCCTTACAGTTTTTCTTCCCTCAACAGGTACGAGGCCTACTCGGAATGAGTTAATTAGATTTTACAGAATCTATTATTTTTTGCTTTTCGGAAAATAACATTTCTATATGAGAAAATAGTAAAATTTGCGTATATTCTATCCTCTCTAGAATCCACCTGTGGGATTTCACTGGATACGTTATTATTTTTTGCTTGAGTCATATGTATGCTAAAATGAATTTAAATTATGCATAGACGACAAATGGACCGATTCGATTAAACTTGAGTTAATAAAAATGAATCAAATTAATAAATGTGTCATGTCGTGCGTAATCAATCAAAAATTGCTTATTTCATAATAGGTGAATTAATTAAGATGACTACGTACTCATTTTGCTTAGGTCAAACTATCAAAGTGACCGGTTAACAGAGATGGATCATTGGGGCATGGTGGGGTAGGAAAAATCTTTGACCTTTAAGATTTTGATCAGCCTACCCTATTCTGCCAGAGGTTAGAATTTTTACTAACGGGGTTCAAATTTGAAAAGTAGTCACACAAATTAAATGAAGGGAATTGACATCTACTATATTATATATATATATATATATATATATATATTATAATTTATTTTAACCATGTATAAATAGTATAATTTTTCATCCAAAAGAGTTCCGATGAACCTCCTGACAAAAGGGTAGCTCCGCCCTTGCTTATTCTATTTACTACACCATCCGTCTCATTTTTATGTAATATTATTTGACTTGACATGATATTTAAGAAACAAATGAAGATTTTTGAAATTTGTGATTTACAATCATTAATAGATATTCGTATGGATGAAATCATTTTATTAATGATAAAAAAAATATTTTACAATTAAATTATTTTTAATTCTAATAAAATAATATTTTTTGGAAGAGACTAAGAAGAAAGGACGTCACGGAGGAAGTAGAGTTTTCTTAAAATCTGCGCTCTTTTTTATATTTTGCCCTTTATTTTTATTCTGTTCACATCTGCAGATTCACGGTGGTTGGTTGTGATGATGGAGCAATAATGAGTGGAAGTAACTTCGGTAATGGTTGCCCCTCTCTGTGCACCAGCACCAACGATATCGTTAAAGGAAAATGTATGGGTTATGGTTGCTGCCAAATAACAATACCAAAAGGCTTGAAATATTTCAATACAACAATGGTAACAACAAGAAATCATAGCTTAACTTGGTCGTTTAATCCATGTGGATATTCCTTTCTTGGTGAAGCTAGTCGATTCGAGTTCCAGGGTGTAGAGGATCTTAGTGATGTTAATTTTGCCAAAAAGATTATGGATAATGTACCTATTGTGTTAGATTGGGCCATTGGAAATCTTACTTGTGTTGAAGCACAGAAACGTAACGATTATGCTTGCCTCGATAATAGCCACTGTGTTGATTCTAACACTAGCATTGGTGGCTATCGGTGTAGCTGTAACTCGGGATATGAAGGAAATCCATATATAGGCTCTGGCTGTCAAGGTAGTTTGGTTTCTCTACTCTCTCACATGTTGTTTTACACAATTTAACGCCATTAAATTCAAAAGACAAAACACCGTGGATAATTTTTCTCTGTTTTGCATGCCAGATATTGATGAATGCGCCGATCCAAATACCAATTCATGTGAAAAAATTTGCACAAATATGCCAGGGAGTTACAATTGTTCCTGTCCAGAAGGATACACTGGTGATGGAAGAAAGAACGGTCGTGGCTGTATTCCACCAAGTTCTAACTCAGAGTTCCCATGGATCAAGTTTTCTGTTGGTAATTTTTTCACAAATTCAACTAGTCTCTACTTGAAATGCGTGCAAGCCCCTTTTATTAGATTTCTAATTTCAAAAAATTTGTTGGATAAACACAGGTATGGGAGTTGGTTTTATGTCCCTAGTAGTTGGGACAACTTGGCTCTATTTCAGCATCAAGAAAAGAAAACTCGTTAAACTTCGGGAGAAATTCTTCCAACAAAATGGTGGTTTGCTCTTGAAACAACGAATTTCTTCCAACGATGGTGGTGTGGAAGCAACTAAAGTTTTTACCGCTGAAGAGTTGAAGAAAGCTACAAACAACTATGCCAGTGATAGAATTCTTGGTCGTGGTGGAAATGGAATTGTCTATAAAGGTATTCTACCTGATAATCGCACGGTTGCAATTAAGAAATCTAAGTTTGTAGACGAGGATCAGATTGAACAGTTCATCAATGAGATGCTTATTCTTACTCAAATCAACCATAGAAACGTCGTGAGACTCTATGGATGTTGTTTGGAAGCCGAAGTTCCTTTGCTGGTCTATGAATACATTTCTCATGGAACTCTTCACCAGCATATCCACAGTCGAAATGGAGCACCTTGGTTATCTTGGGAAAATCGACTAAGGGTTGCTAGTGAGACAGCAAGCGCACTTGCTTATCTTCATTCATCTGCGCAAATGCCTATAATTCACAGAGATGTCAAGTCTGCCAATTTACTGTTAGATGATGTTTACACCGCGAAAGTGGCAGATTTTGGTGCTTCAAGGCTAATCCCTATTGATCAGACACATCTTGCTACCATGGTTCAAGGAACGTTAGGATACTTGGATCCTGAATATTTTCGGACAAGTCAATTAACTGAGAAAAGTGATGTTTATAGTTTTGGAGTAGTCCTTGCAGAACTTTTGACTGGGATGAAACCTATTTCGAAGGATAGAAATGACGAGGACAAGAATTTGGCAGAGTATTTTGTTTTGTCCATGAGAAGGAATCAATTGTTTCAAATTCTTGATCGCAGAGTGGTAAGAGAAGGAAGCCTTGAGCAGCTCCAGAAGGTGGCTGAGCTAGTGAAGAGTTGTCTTAGTTTGCACGGTGAACATAGGCCTACGATGAAGGAAGTAGCAATGGAACTTGAAAATTTAAGGAAGTTCACTAAAAATAACCCTTGGGCTAATGGAAATGGACATGAAGAGAACGAAGATGAATTATCGGATCTATATACAGTTCCAATCAACTCTAATACAGGCATCAACAATTTCTCTGGACAATATAGTTCCAATTCCAATACAAATAGCAGCAACTTTTCTGGACAATATAGTTCGGATAGTACTTCACAAACAAATAGTCCATTGATCCGAAACGGAAGGACAATTTGATGATTACGCACTTTGAATTTTCTGATGTAATTTTCTTGTTTGTGATTTGTGCTTTCCTCCTTGATCATATTTATTTACATTGAAAACTATTCCTTTTAGGTAATATAGCTAATCTTTTTTTTTTTTTTGGTAATGAGGTTTCAAAAACAACCTCTCAACCTACTCGAAGTAATGGTAAAATGTACATCCACTCTATCCTCTCCAAACTTCAGTTGTCGTAATTCACTGTGTATGAAGTACTTAGTATTCAGCCACTTTGACTTTTTTTTTTTCGGCTCTTCAAATATCAAATGATCAATTTTTAATTTTCGCTCCACTTTAATTTTTATTTGAGCTGAGAGTCTGTGTACACTTTATTCTCCCTAAACCTCACTCGTGGGACTTTACTGAGTATATTGTTATTTCATAAATATATTCATGCACGTGTAGTTCGTCTAAGAACAAATCTTATAGTGTAATAGGTGTTAATAGGTAGGAGTAGGAATTTAGACAATTAATACACTCCTTTGGAAAAAAGAAACTTTTTTGGGCTTAACAAACTTGTTTATGTTCCAAAAAATGTTAAATGTAAAGTTATTTGAGATAACTATTGTTAGTAACGTGAATGACTAATATGAGATGAAAGGAGTTTATAACATTAATTTTTAATTGAAGGGCAACAATGTCAATTTAACTTTATAAGAACATTTTCATAATTCAATTTTTGACAGACTTTTTTTCTAATTCTCCTTCTGAACTATATGGAATATAAACAAATTAAATAAATTTATACAGTGATTGTACAACGATAGTACTATAAACAACAAATTTTCTCATATTAAGTTGAGAAACTAAAAATATAAAAGCCAGTAGTTTCGGGAAGAAATAGTATTTTCCAAACCTAAATCCAAAGAGAAGTACAAATCAAAACCAAAACTTTACATGAGAAAATTCATAATCGAAGAACTATCTTACCTTCTTTAGATCACCGTGGAATATTTGTATTATATATTAATGAAGAAAAGTTACTGCTGTTTGTGTTGGTGTTGGAACTGTATTGTCCAGAGAAATTGTCAACACCTGCACTAGAGTCGATTGAAATTCTATAAAGATCTGTTGATTCATCTTTGTTCTCTTCATGTCCAGGCCCATTAGCCCAAGGGTTGTTTTCTGTGAATTTTCTCAAACTCTCGAGTTCCATTGCCACTTCCTTCATCGTTGGCCTATCTTCACCGTGTAATCTAAGACAACTCTTCACTAACTCAGCCACCTTTTGGAGTTGCTCAAGGCTTCCTTCTCTTACAACTCTGCGATCAAGAATTAGAAACAGTTGATTCTTTCTCATGGACAAAACAAAATGCTCTGCCAAATTCTTGTCCTCGTTATTCCTGTCCGTTGAAATAGGTTTCAGCCTTGTCAAAAGTTCAGCTAGAACTACTCCAAAACTATAAACATCACTTTTCTCAGTCAATTTACTTGTACGAAAATATTCAGGATCTAAGTACCCTAATGTCCCTTGAACCAATGTGGCAATATGTGTTTGATCAAGAAGGATTAATCTTGAAGCTCCAAAATCTGCCACTTTCGCGGTGTAAACATCATCCAATAACAAATTGGAAGACTTGACATCTCTATGAATTATAGGCATTGACGCGGAAGAATGAAGGTAAGCAAGTGCACTTGCTGTCTCACTTGCAACTCTTAGCCGATTTTGCCAGGATAACCAAGGCGCTCCATTTTGGTTGTGGATATGCTCGTAAAGAGTTCCATGAGAAATGTATTCGTAGACCAGCAAAGGAACTTCAGCTTCCAAACAACATCCAAAGAGTCTCACCACGTTTCTATGGTTGACTTGAGTAAGAATAAATACCTCATTGATGAACTGTTCAATTTGATCCTCGTCCACAAACTTAGATTTCTTTATGGCAACCACGCGATTATCAGGTAGAATACCTTTATAGACAATTCCATTTCCACCACGACCAAGAATTCTATCACTGGTATAGTTGTTTGTAGCTTTCTTCAACTCTTCGGCTGTAAAAACTTTGGTTGCTTCCACTCCACCTTCGTTAGAAGAGATACGTTGTTTCAAGAGCAAACCGCCATTTTGTTTGAAGAATTTCTCCCGATGTTTAATTAGTTTTCTTTTCTGAGGCTGAAATAGAGACAAGTTGTCCCAACTACTAGGGACATAAAACCCACTCCCATACCTGCATTTATCCGCTAAATCAATTTATTTTATAAAATCTCGTGTGAACAAATTGAAATGAAAAAAATAGGAAGTAATTAAGTAGAACGTTATATCTATATGCAAGTAGAGACAGTTCAAATTTCTGAGAAACTTACCAACAGAAAACTTGATCCATGGGAACTCAGAGTTGGAGTTGGGTGCAATACAACCACGACCATTCTTTCTTCCATCACCAGTGTATCCTTCTGGACAGGAACAATTGTAACTCCCCGGAGTGTTTATGCAATTTTGTTCGCACAAATTGGTATTTGGATTCGCACATTCATCAATATCTAGTACGAAACAAGAAAAATATACACATAAATAATCCATGACGCTTAAGCACCCAAAAGGATGACCAAATGATGCGTCACCAAAATTATGTATATAATTAAATAATCAATAAAGTGAAATGATAATCATAATATTATGTAGCGATTTCTTGTTATCCATCGAAATCTCTATGTACAATTTTTTTTTTAAAAAAACATTTACTTGTGAAGTTGTGATTATACCGTATAGTAAGATCTGAAATTATAAGGTCCAACATTACTTTTTCACCAATGGCAACTAGGAGTATTTAAAAACCATATTCTTTATCGTGTAACTTAAATATTTTATAAGCTAACTACTATTTACTTTGTACAACAATGAATTATTAATCATTTCTATTTAAAAATAAATAAACTAAGTTGCTAGCGACGTAGCTCATTGCTAGACTGATTCAAGTTAAAAAAAGTCATAACTCAAATTTTTATTTTTTCAATAAAATAATATCACTCTCTCTATTCCAATTTATAATTAATATTAAGGGAAAAAGTCAAAAATGTCCTTGTACTATCAGAAAGGATAAAAAATGCCTTTCGTTTATACTTTGAGCCATTTATGCCCTTGTACTATTAGAAATGAGTCAAAAATGCACTGAGTCCATTAGTGTCATTTAAATCAGGGCAATTTTGACCCATTTCTAATAGTACAAGGGTATTATTGACCATTTCTAATAGTACAAGGAACATAAATGACTCAAAGTATAAACATAGGTCATTTTTTATCTTAAAATACTCTTTTCCCTTAATATTATGTGAATATTTTCCAGCATTTTAACTTTTTCCTCATATTGACATGAGAAAAAGATACATTTTGTAGTCCTTATTATATCATTTTTAAATATCTAAATTTTTAATTTTATAATATTAAATTAATATAATATAATTAGACCTTTGTGGTTGAATTCTTCCCCAAACCCTAGGAACCCTGTGTATAGCGAAAGCTTTAGTGCACCGAACTTGCCTTTTTTTTTTTAGTGTACTGCTGCAAGATGACCTATCACTATATAATTATACTAATTAATCTACAACTTTTTAAGTAATCCATTAAAATATAACTTTTGTAAGCGATTAAATGTGAATGTGGGACAACAAATGGTGGCAAAGATCCTTCACCAACCCCCTTCCCCCAAACTCTGATCAAATGGTTGGTTAACTGTGGACTGTGGTGGACCTACCTATGTCCAATCGAGTTAAAATTTTGACTCTATCATTAGTGATTAGTAAGTGAAAAGGAGAAAAAAGAGACGAAATAAAATGAAAATTCAAACATGTAAAGAAAGTAAAGAAATCAAGTTTACCTTGGCAACCTGGGCCGATATATGGATTGCCTTCATATCCCGCGTTACAGGCACACCTATAACCCCCTAAACCAGTACTAGAATCAACACACCGACTGTTATTGAGGCAAGCATAATCGTTACTTTTCTCTGCTTCAACACAACTAAGAGTTCCAATAGCCCAATCTAACACAATAGGGACAGTATCCAAAATCTTGTTATTAAAATTAAGATCACTTAGATCTTGTAAACCCTTGAATTCGAATCGACTACCCTCACCAAGAAATGAATAACCACATGGATTGAAAGACCATACTCCTGTGTGATTTAGATTCGAACTTTGCATTGTTGTGTTGAAATATTTCAACCCTTTTGGTATTTGTATTTGGCAACAACCACTACCCATACATCTTCCTTCAGCTACAAAACTGATATTAGTACAAATCGTGGGGCAGCCGTTGGTGAAGTCACTTCCAAATATTATAGCAGCTTCATCACAACCAACTACGGTGAACCTGAAATAAATTAAATATGAAGAAACATAATTTTATTTATAAAAGATGTGGGTACAAATCTGTTCTTCCCTTATTCTTTTATCATAAGATTTATTTCTCCATCATTCGAGGGTTGTTAGTGGCGTATTTCTCAAACACGGATGATTTTGACATCCTTAAGCTCTATTTTAATCTCTTTATGAATATCCTCAGATTTAGGAGATGTTTGACAGCCTTTATATAGGCATGAATTAGGATTTAGGATAGAATGACTTGTAAAAAATTCTGATTGAAATAAGACTCATCCTACAAAATTTCGATGTCTATAATATTATAGAAAGTCAAATTTTCAAAATTTGCTATTTTTTTAAAAAAATTATATAAATATTTTTTATTTTATAGGATTTTTACCCAACAACTAAAAATCACTTCAGATTAGGGATGAAGTACCTGTTGAGGGTAGAGAAATTGTAACGATTTGAGGTTCCTAAATTCATCCAAGAAGGATCATTTCGAAGCAACGTTCCTGTGGATGAATAACACCTCCGATTTACGATAGTTGATACGCGCATTTCAGAGTCTGAGATGTCGTAGACTGGAATGTGTTAGGAAAATATAATGAATAACACAAAAAATAAATATGGCACAAAAATATGAAAAATGGGAACACCAAGAATTTATGTGGAAACCCTTCTAAATAAGGGAAAAAACTACGGGCCAAGAGGAGCAACTGATATTATTCTTGTAAGGAATTTTACACTGTGTAGGTACGAGTATAATACTCCAAGAATCACCACACAACACTCCGACACTCGACGAGAACTCACAATATCAAAAAGCTACAAATTCAACCATTTAAGTCCCCAATTTCGAGCCTCACATCAAAGAAGCATACCAACAAGTTCTAGTACTCTTTCCATCCTCACATTAGTCCACTGAAAGTTTGCCAATTTGCAGCCTTCCTTGAACAAAATGGGGCTGGACCCCACAGAATGTTCCCTATGTACGGTGTTGGAGAATCTGTTATATTAGTGACACAGTTGATTTCAAAATTCGTGTCCAAGGCACAACCAGATCCTAGGCCAATCCCGAAAGGGTAAGGAACTGTTAGGTTCCCACACTTTTTCGGGCATCATGGTTTTGTAATGGTAACCGCTTTTGTTATTGTCGTGGTAGCGGTGGTGTTGGTTGGCGGAGAAGTGGCGTTTGTGGGTGGTGGAGGAGGAGAAGTGGTTTTAGTGGGGATAAATTGGGCGTTGGTTAATGTAAAGATTAGCATAAAGGAAATAAAAAAGAGGATAACTTGCCTAAGCTGCATGTTTTTTTTTTTTTTTTGAAAGATAACAAAGGAAATCAAAAACACATAATGAGCAAAGGGTTTATTTCATATATAGAACTAAGATGAAAATGACGTTAGATAGTGAGATAGTAGTACAAATTTTCTAGTGCTTACTGATTAACTCGTCTAATAGTATAGTCACATATTTCTGAAACATAATTTTATGAAAATAATTATAATTTATGAATTTTACATTTGTTATAAAAGTTTGTTTTTGATTTCATGAAAGAATCACTACAATTCTTTACAAGAACTTGAGAGATGAAGAAAAAATTGATTTCAATTAAGACAACATTTTTTTTTATAATTTTAAACAAATTAATACAATATTTCAGAAAATAGCATAATAATTACGTCTCTCCTCTTTTATTTAAAAATATTATAACTGTAATATACGATACAAAATATTTACATAACTTTCTAAACATGAATTCAGGTTGATTCACGTGAATGATCCCATCCAATTTCCTTCATAGTGAGATACTTGTACAAAATTTCTAGTGGTCAATAATAAACTAATTAAAATTTCAAAGAATTTTTTTTTTTAATATTGCGGTTTGGGTATGGCAATGAAGTTTGAGTAAATGACGTGATGATGTGGACTACGTTGACAATCGTACCTTTTGTCCTTTCAATAATGTGTCGACCAAACAACAAAGACCGACAAAGTCAAAGTCCACAAGGAATCACTAAATTAAATAGATACAATCGAGTAATTTAGTGATCAATAAAATGACAATAAATCTAGAGTTTAAATTTTAATATAGATGAAAAATATCATGTACACTACAATTAATATCATCACTATCAATCTTATCAAGAGGAAAATGTTTAGGCTTGTGACGATGTTAATTGTGATCTTGATATAAAGCTAGAACTGCTAACTACAATAAATGGACTAGTGGTGGATATATTTGTATGATAGTAAAATTTGCATCTAGAAAATATTATTCAAGGAACGAAAATATTGTAGCAATCAGTATTTTATTTCAATGAGTGAGTTTTACAATCTCTATAAATCCTCTGACTCGCCTTTTCAAATATAGATTCAAGGGCTCTTTAGCTTGTTCTTGAATCTTGAAAAACTTGATCTTGATGCATTCTTGAACTTAGGCTTGATATGATCTTGTTCTTGAACTTGATCTTGACTTGTACTTGAATCCAAGGGCTTTTGGGCTTGTTCTTGAATCTTGAAAAACTTGATCTTGATGCATTCTTGAACTTAGGCTTGATATGATCTTGTTCTTGAACTTGATCTTGACTTGTACTTGAATCCAAGGGTTTTTGGGCTTGTTGATCTTGATCTTGATGCATTCTTGAACTTGAATACTTGATTTCTTGAATTCTTGTTGTTTGTAGAGAAAATCTGCGCGTTTAATCCACGAGCTCTCTCTGACTTCTTGTTAGAATTCTTGATGTCAATTCTGAATTATGAGGACTCCTTTATATAGTTGTAGAATAGAGGAGTCATGATGGAATCAGACCTTCTTCTGACCAATCAGATTTAAGGTGACATGGCGTAGGAAAAGTGATAAGAATAATAGCCTGTTTGGCCAAACTTATAAAATCTGCTTATTTGGGAAAGTACTTTTTTTAAAAGTACTTTTCGAAAAAGTACTTTTGGTGAAAAACAGTTTGTGTTTGGCCGAATCAATCTAAAAAGCACTTTTGTACATTAATTTGTGTTTGGCCAAGATTTTCAAAAAGCACTTTTAAACGTCAAATT
>DF361674.1:35079-49716 GCA_000787875.1 Solanum virginianum
GGCATCTCCCAGCTAGATTCGAAATAAACCTCCTTAGGTAAGCTAACTTTCCTTGAAGGCTTTTTAACTCATAAATGTCTGGAGGCTGGGGCATCTTCAAGATGGTATCAATTTTAGCTTAATCAATCTCGATCCCTCAATGTCGCACAATAAAGCCAAGAAATTTTCCAAAAGTAACCCCAAAGTCACATTTCAATGGATTCATCCTTAGCTAATATCTTTGGAGCAATTCAAACACCATTCTTAAGTCTTTCAAATGGTCATCCTTTTTTCTCGACTTCACCACCAAGTCATCAACATAACATTTAACATTTTTGTGGAGTAAGTCATCAAATATATTCTGTATAACCCTTTGATATGTGGCACTAACATTTTTAGACCAAAAGGCATCACTTTGTAGCAATATATACCTTTAGGGGTGTGAAATACGGTGAGTTCTTCATCCTTTGGTGACATGCGGATTTTATTATACCCAAAAGAACCATCCATGAATGAAATTGCCTCATAACTAGTTGTAGCATCAATAATTAGCTCTAGAATGGGCAGCGGGAACTCATCTTTAGGACATGCATTATTGAGATCTCTGAAGTCAACACAAACTCGAATTTGGCCATTCTTCTTCCTCACAAGAACAATGCTTGAAATCCATGTGGGGTATTTAACTTCACGAATGAAGCCTACCTCAATAAGCTTATTGACTTCATTCTCAATCAATGGGACTAATGTAGGGTATTTAACTTCACGAACGAAGCCCGCCTCAATAAACTTGTTGAATTTATTCTCGATCAATGGGACCAACTCTAGCCTAAAATATCTTTGGGCCTGCTTCACAAGATGAGCACCATTCTTGACTGCCAATTGGTGGGCTGCAGTAACAGCCCACGCATTATATGTATGAGTACTATGCACATGAAACATGATATAGACTTTCAAATTAATGCCAATTTTTAAAAGTGCTTGAATTTATGGTTGGCTAATTGTACTGCACATGAAACATGATATAGACTTTCAAATTAATGCCAATTTTTAAAAGTGCTTGAATTTCGCGTTAAAGGGCAATATGTGTATCTAACGCTTGAGAGGGTTAAGTGTATACATGTTTTGTGTCAAATTGAGGAGATTACGACCTTAAAAAAGGTGAGAGAATTGAGGTGCTTATAGGACTTAGGAAGCTAGCAGGTGAGTCACCTACTTGCTTAGCTTAAGCTTGCTAGTTAAACGGTGACAAAGCCCGACGTCGAATTTGTCCAATTCTTATTATGGATAAAATTCATGTTAAGGGTGTAACTTTAGACTATGATTTATCATCATAAATGGAATATATTTTTAGCCCAAGAATAATATATAAAAGGGCCCAAGTACATCACAACTCACTTGGTGACTTGGGCCAAAACTAACCAAGAGAAAGGAAAACAAATTGTGCAGCGAAATCATGAATACTGGTGGCCAGGCCATAGTAAGTCAAGAAGTGGAGAAAGGAAAACAAATTGGGCAGCAAAGGCCCATCTGTTTGGAGCCCAATAAGGCAAGTGAAATGGATTAGGGAGCCGGATCACCAGCTGAGTATGTAAGGTTGATAATTCCTTAGTAATTAGGCCAAGTTTACCTTTTAAAAAGGGATTAAATCAGCTCCTATAAGTCATTCTAACTTGAACACAAGAAAAATCAGATTGCTCTCCAAATTTCCTCTCAACTTTTTCTTGGTTTTTCAAGCAGCTACAAGAGACCTTAAGGGTACTTGGAGAAGCCCTACATATTGAGGGTAAAGGTAAGTATGTTTAGTTATGTGGTTAGTATAATTTTCTTATGAAAAACAACAGATTATGTTGGTTATATTGATGCTGAAATTGTTGGACAACATATGTTAGAAAAGCTGTGATGCCTTTTTCTTATTAATAAAGAGGCTTTTCTCTTCTTGGTTGGCTGTTTTATGAAGTAATACTTATATATTTAACAAAGGTTGGTTTGGTAGTGATATAACCAGGCTGCTTCACTGCTTGTACCGTCCGCAAAGTGAGTTCTTATATGATGTTGCAATTGTGTTCTTAACTAGAACTTGCAGGCTGCTTCACTGCTTGTACCGTCCGCAAAGTGAGTTCTTATATGATGTTGCAATTGTGTTCTTGATTGGAACTTGTGGGCTGATGTATATAAGGCTATAGCCTCACGTATTTCATGACCGATTTGGTACTTTTTTAAGACTATTTGAAGGCTATTATTATGTATAAATGTGTTGAAAATAGTTTTGTTAAAGTTGAGATAGGTTTGGAATTGCGACGTCGAAATATAGTGAAGGGATGTAACGTTATATCACCCATTTGTATGTTGTGTAGAATTGTTATGTGTTCTGTTTTATAGGCTGTTATAAGGCTATGTGGCACTAAACCAGGCTGCACATGATATGTGTATAAGAATGTGTACTAGACAATATGATTAGGGACAAAAGGGTTGAAAGAATACGCTCGGGTTTATAACTACACGCTTGCTGCCCGGGTGTTGTTTTTGTGTGAGATTAGGCTGGCTAGATGTATTTGTTGGCTACTAATGCTAGTTTTATCACCTACTATGTTGTAGATAAATAATTGGAGGAAGGAAAGGTTATCTCAAGATAATAGCGAGGTCATACAGCGAGGTATGTAAGGATATTCGCTTTCGTATTACTTGGCATGAAATCTAGAGTTTTTCTTGGCACATAAAGGCACTTACCAACTCTGACATGACTATTAACTGTGTCTCCACTCTTTAACATGTTCATTTGCTCCCATACATAGTTACCTTTAGATCTACATACATACGTGGACTCCAAGTACATGAGTTCTTGTTGCCAAATAAAGTTTATGAGTTGTTTCATCTCATACGCATTTCATTATTTGTGTAACGTACTCTTTTTATTGTCATATTGTCTTGTATGGTTATCTACATGTTACATGCTACATATACAGTTCTATAGCTCTAATATTGTGACTACCATAAGAACTATCTCAAAGGTAATTCAAAGGTAATGTATATTGCTTATAGATAGGTGGTAGCCCGAGGCCCCACACATAACATGTATGAGTACTATGCACATCAAACAAGATATGGACTTTCAAACTAATGCCAATTTTTAAAAGTGTTTAAATCTTGCGTTAAAGGGCGATATGTGTATCTAATGCTTGAGAGGGTCGAGTGTAGATATGTCTTATGTCAAATAGAGTACATGTTGTGCACATATTTTATAGTAAAGGTAAAGTGATATAAATAATATAAAGTACATGATCCCACAATGTAACTAAAGGGTGGTCTCTTATCATACATAATTGCATATTTTTACTTGCATTGTTATTTCATATATATTATTTCCTGCCTTACATATTCAGTACATTATCCCATACAAACGTCTCTTACGGGGGACCTGCATTTCATGCTGCAGGTACAGGTGCTAGTAGATCTCCCTAGTAGGAGTACAGGATATCCAGGTGTTGTTACCGAGCTCCAGGTTGCTTCGGGGCTTTGCATGTCTAGAGCTTATATTTTTGTGTTGTACAGTTAGTCAAGGCGGGGCCTATCCAGACACTTATCAGATACTTGTCCTTATCTAGAGGCTTTGTAGACTATGTAAATTAAAGTGTGGTCATGTCTCCTACTTTAGACAATGTGGCCCTAACGGCTTAAACATATGCGTTTCCTTTTGGCTTGTTATTACTGTTTACCTTTTTAATGGCATATTGAGTGTAGAAACACCTTCTAATATGTATAGAAAGTACATGTGTACAGGTTTGTTCTCCCAAGCCTTATTGGCTACGGGTGCCTGTCCGCCTTAACGGGATTAAGGCGTGACAGAAGTGGTATCAGAGTGGGTCATCCTAGGGAGTCTACAAAGCCGTGTATATGTAGAGTCTTGTTTATTGATGTGTTGTGCACCACATTTTTAAGCAGAAGGCTACGTGGCATTTAGGAGTTGTTACTTTTTGTTCATTCTTTAGATCGTGCCATAGAGCTAAGTATAATAAGTGGATTATGTCTAATCTATAAATTGTTTTGTACAACAAGTATGCCAGAAAGGAAGTAGAAGTGGTGGTTGGTTTAGCCAGTCAAGGGAGGCAACGAAATGAGGCTCAAGATGAGTCTCCATCACAGACATCTCCAACTTCTTCAGCTCATAATGAACCCGGGAGTAGTGAAATTCCCCCAGAACCACCTATTGATGCTACAGTGCAGGATCTGAGAAATACAGTCCAACTATTGATTCGTATAGTTACTAGCCAAGGTCAAAGACAAGAAGGTCCAGTTACAGGTGTAGGTAGTGCAAATAGGGCAGCAGGCACGAGGATACGTGATTTCCTTAATTTGGACCCTCTATCATTCACTGGGTCAGATCCTAATGGAGATCCCCAAGACTTTATTGATCAGATTCAACGCACTTTAGATGTCATGCATGTGAGTGGTATAGAAGTTGTCGAGTTGGCGACATATAGGATAAAGGGTGTAGATATATTGTGGTATGAAGCCTGGAAGCAATCTAAGGGTATAGATGCACCTCCAACTACCTGGAAACAGTTCAAAGAGGTATTTCTTGACCATTACTTGCCATTAGAGATCCGAGAGGCCCGTGCAGATTAATTCTTGAACCTCTACCAAGGGAATATGACCGTGAGAGAGTATAGCCTTCAATTTAATTCCCTGTCCAGGTATACTCTTAATGTAGTTACTACTATGGCAGATAGAGTTCATCGATACGTGGATAGATTGGATATGTATCTGGTCAGAGACTGTACTATTGCTTCCTTGAACAAGGATATGGATATAGCAAGAATGCAAGCTTTTTCACAGAAATTGGAGGATCAGAGGCAAAGGAGAAACTCCTAATGTAGTTACTACTATGGCAGATAGAGTTCATCGATACGTGGATAGATTGGATATGTATCTGGTCAGAGACTGTACTATTGCTTCCTTGAACAAGGATATGGATATAGCAAGAATGCAAGCTTTTTCACAGAAATTGGAGGATCAGAGGCAAAGGAGAAGGACACAAGAGTTAGAAAGGGCGCAGTCCAAGAGTGCCAAGTCTACAGGGCAGTTTACACCATCCCAAAGTAAGCTTAAGCCTCGGTTTTCTAATAGACCGCCTAGGCCATCATCCTCTTACTCTGCAGCTAGTGCTCCACCACAACTTCAAGGGTCTAGAAGAAATCAGTTGGGTCAAAGAAGCTAAGGGCAAGACGCCCGGACAACGAGATATTCAGCAGGCCAGCAAATGATTCCTATGCAACCTTGTAGATAGTGTGGGAGAAGTCATTCAGGTGTATGTCATATTGGGATGGATGCTTGCTATTGGTGTGGTTCACCAGGGCATATGATAAGAGATTGCCCAAGGAGATGAATAGGTGATATAACACAACCTACTAGATCCGCTGTTATATCATCATCATCAGTTCTTCCAATAAGTATGGGTCAACAAGCACCTATGGGTCGTGGTAGAGGTGTAAGAGGGGCAACTAGCTCTAGCAGAGTCCAGAATCACACCTATACTCTGGAGAGTCGGCAAGATTTGGAAACTTCACCCGAGATGGTCATAGGTACATTGTCCATCTTTTCACATAATGTTTATGCATTAATTGACCCTAGTTCTATGCTATCATATATTACCCCACTAGTTACTGGAAAGCTTAAGAGGACACCCAAATTATTGAACAAGCCAGTTGAAGTGTCCACATCAACCGGTGAATCTGTTATGGCTAGAAGGGTTTATTATGACTGTGTGGTAACTGTTTGTTACCATGACACATTGACTGATCTTATAGAGCTAGAAATGGTGGAATTTGATGTTATAATGGGTATGGATAAGAACTTAACTTATTTCTATCCCTCGATATAGAATGGCCCCGGCAGAATTGCTTGAATTAAAAGAGCAATCAAAAGATTTATTGGAGAAGGGTTTTATAAGACCTAGTGTATCCCCTTGGGGTGCACCAGTGTTATTTGTACGTAAAAAGAATGGCACCTTAAGGATGTGTATCGACTATCGACAATTGAATAGGGTGACAATTAAGAATAAATACCTCTCCCCAGGATTAATGATTTATTTGATCTGTTATAGGGTGCCAAATATTTTTCAAAAATTGATTTGAGATCAGGATATCACCAAGTGAGGGTGAAGGAGAAAGATATACCTAAGACTTCTTTCAGAACACGTTGGTGCCAAATATTTTTCAAAAATTGATTTGAGATCAGGATATCACCAAGTGAGGGTGAAGGAGAAAGATATACTTAAGACTGCTTTCAAAACCAGCTATAGTCACTTTGAATTTCTTGTTATGTCATTTGGGCTAACGAATGCACTAGCAGTTTTTATAGACCTGATGAATAGGGTATTCAAGCCATTCTTGGATGTGTTCGTGATAGTATTTATAAATGACATTTTGGTATATTCAAATTCATAGGAGGACCACGCAAATCCTTACAATAAGTGTTACATGTTCTTCATGATAGACAATTGTTAAACTCAGTGGCATTCTTGGGTCATTTTGTGTCTGATGAGGGAATAAAGGTTGATTCACAAAAGATAGAGGCTGTGAAAGATTGGCCAAGACCAACAACACCTATGGAAGTTCAGAGCTTCCTAGGCTTGGCAGGTTATTACAGGTGGTTTGTTGAGGGTTTTTCTTCTATTTGTACACCTTTAACAAAGTTGACACATAAGGAAACTGAGTTCCAATAGAATGATGCGTGTGAAAGGAGCTTCTAAAAGTTAAAAGATAAGCTAACTTCTGCACCAGTGCTAGTACTTCTAGAAGGCACCGAGGGTATGCAATGTACTGCAATGCTTCAGAAGTTGGCTTAGGGTATGTGCTGACACAACATGGTAGGGTATTTGCTTATGCATCTAGACAACTACTGCCACATGAGAAAAACTATCCAACCCATGATCTGGAGCTAGCAGCGGTTGTGTTTGCTATGAAAATATGACGCCACTATTTGTATGGGGTTCACGTTGACATCTATACTGACCATAAGAGTTTGTAGTAAATTTTTAAGCAGAAAGACTTAAACTTAAGGTGGCGGAGATGGCTAGAGCTAATAAAAGATTATGATATTAATATACTATACCATCCGGGCAAGGCAAATGTGGTAGCCGATGCTCTGAGTCATAAAGCAATCATGAATACTAGTGACCAGGCCATGGTAAGTCAAGGGGTGGCTAAAGATCTACGACAACTAGCTAGTTTGGGGGTTTGCCTTCTTGAAACACCAAAAGAAGGGGTTGTTGTACATAATCCAACAACATCTTCATTAGTAATGGAGGTTAAAGAAAAATAGTTTGAGGATCCTATTCTACGATAGCTTAAAGACAAGGTGAGTCAGGGTATGATGAAGGGCTTTGACCTTGTGCAAAATGGAGTACTATATTGCCAAAATAGATTATGCGTACCTGATATTAATGGGTTAAGAAAAAGGATAATGGAAGATGCCCATCATTCCTGATATTCCATCCATCCAGGATTAACTAAGATGTACCGTGACCTGAGAGGAATGAGGACCTTGCAGAATTTGTGGCTCAATGTCTAAATTATCAACAGGTGAAAGTAGAACACCAAAAGCCAGGAGGTTATATGCAATATATAGAAATTCCAATATGGAAGTGGGATATGACCAATATGGATTTTGTTACCAGTTTGCCTCACTCATTTCAGAAGTTTGACTTTGTATGGGTAATAGTTGACAGACTCACAAAGTCAGCACATTTTTTGCCAGTTAGAAGTGATTATACAGCTGAAGAGTATGCCAAGCTATACCTCAAAGAGATTGTCAGGCTACATAGAGTCCCAATCTCCATTATATCTGATCGAGGAGCTTAATTTATTGCAAAATTTTGGAAGTCCTTCCAAAGGAGCTTAGGGACATAAGTGAATTTAAGTACAGTGTTCCGCACTCAAATAGACGATCAAGCAGAATGCACCATTTAGACACTTAAAGATATGTTGTGAGCTTGTGCATTAGACTTTAAAGGTAGTTGGGTGGACCACTTTCCACTTATTGAATTTGCCTATAATAGCTACCATTCTAGTATCAAGATGGCACTTTATGAAGCTTTGTATGGAAGGAAATATAGGTCACCAATAGGATGGTTTGAATTGGGTAAACCCACCTTGCTTGGGCCAGATATGGTACACCAAGCCATGGAAAGAGTTAAGGTAATACAACAATGGCTGGCAACAGCCTAAAGCCGTTACAAATCCTATGCAGATGTTAGAAGAAGAGGACTGGAATTCTTAGTAGGGGATTGGGTATTCTTAAAGGTATCTCCAATGAAAGGGGTTATGAGATTTGGTAAGAAAGGAAAACTGAGCCCATATTACATAGGACCATATCAGATTATTAAGAGGTTTGGGCAGGTTGCATATCAACTAGAACTACCCCAAGAGCTTTCAATGGTTCATCCAGTTTTTCATGTCTCAATACTTCGAAAATGCATAGGTGACCCATCTTGTGTCACTCCTATTGAGGATGTACAGGTTACAGATGATCTATCATATGAAGAAGTAATTATTGCTATTCTAGATCGTCAAGTTAAGAAGCCAAGGAATGAAGAAATTTCCTCATTAAAGTAATTTGAAGGAACCAGCAAGCAGAAGAAATAAAATAGGAGGTCGAGGACATGATGAAATCAAGACACCCTTACTTATTTAAAGCTAACGAGGAAGTCCAACATGCAGAATTGGGACACTAATAGGTATGAGTGATTGAATGCTTAATGTGTTATCAAAAATTTGTGTAAGTAAAGGTTTGAACTTGGTTAAGCTACCTAATTGTGCTAACATTCTAGGATGAATGTTCCTAAGGGGGGGAGGATGTAACACCCTGCATATTACATGTATGAGTGCTATGCACATGAAACATGATATGGATTTTCAAATTAATGCCAATTTTTAAAAGTGCTTGAATCTTTGGATGAATGTTCTTAAGGGGGGAGGATGTAACAACCTACACATTACATGTATGAGTCACAAAAGATAGAGGCTGTGAAAGATTGGCCAAGACCAACAACTGTTCTTAAGGGGGGAGGATGTAACAACCTACACATTACATGTATGAGTACTATGCACATGAAACATGATATGGACTTTCAAATTAAATCCAACTTTTAAAAGTGCTTGAATCTCGCGTTAAAGGGCGGTATGTGTATCTAACGCTTGAGAGGGTTGAGTGTATACATGTTTTATCTCAAATTGAGGAGATTATGACCTTAAAAAAGGTGAGATAATTGAGGTGCTTGTAGAACTTAGGAAGCTAGCAGATGAGTCACCTACTTGCTTAGCTTAAGCTTGCTAGTTAAACGGAGACAAGGCCCGACGTCGAATTTATCCAATTCTGATTATGGATAAAATCCATGTTAAGGGTGTAACTTTAGACTATGATTCAGTATCATAAATGGAATATATTTTCATCCCAAGAATAATATATAAAAGGGCCCAAGTACATCATAACTTATTTGGTGAATTGGGCCAAAACTAACCAAGAGAAAGGAAAACAAATTGGGCAGCAAAGGCCCATCTGTTTGGAGCCCAATAAGGCCCAAGTGAAAAGGATTAGGTAGCTTCATCACCATCTTAGTATGTAAGGCTGATAATGCCTTAGTAATTAGGCCAAGTTTCCCTTTTAAAAAGGGATTAAAGCAGCTCCCATATGTCATTCTAACTTGAACACAAGAAAAATCAGATTGCTCTCCAAATTTTCTCTCAACTTTTCCTTGGATTTTGAAGCAGCTACAAGAGACCTTAAGGGTTCTTGGGGAAGCCCTACACAGATTTCCTCTTAACTTTTTCTTAGTTTTTCAAGAAGCTACAAGAGACCTTAAGGGTTCTTAGGGAAGCCCTACACATTGAGGGTAAAGGTAAGTATATTTAGTTATGTGTTTAGTATGGTTTTCTTATGAAAAACAAGAGATTATGTTGGCTATATTGATGTTGAAATTGTTGGACAACATATGTTGGAAACGTTGTGATGCCTTTTTCTTGTTAATAAAGAGGTTTTTCTATTTTTGGTTGGCTATATTATGAAGTAATACTTATGTATTTAACAAAGGTTGCTATGATGCCTTTTTCTTGTTAATAAAGAAGCTTTTTCTCTTCTTGGTTGGCTGTATTATAAAGTAATACTTATATATTTAACAAAGGTTGGTTTGGTAGTGATATAACCAGGCTGCTTCACTGCTTGTACAGTCCGCAAAGTGAGTTCTTATATGATGTTGCAATTGTGTTCTTGATTGGAACTTGTAGGCTGATGTATATAAGGCTATAGCCTTATATCTTTCATGACTGATTTGGTACTTTCCTAAGACTGTTTGATGGCTTTTATTATGTATAAATGTGTTTAAAATAGTTTGGTTAAATTTTGGATAGGTTTGGAATTGCGACGTCGAAATGTAGTGAAGGAATTTAATGTTATGCCACCCATTTGTATGTTGTATAGAATTGTTATGTATTCTGTTTTATAGGCTGTTATAAGGCTGTTGTGGCACTAAAATAGGCTGCACATGATGTGTGTATAAGAATGTGTACTAGATAATACGATTAGGGACAAAAGGGTTGAAAGAATACGCTCGGGTTTATAACTACACTCTTGTTGCCCCAGTGTTGTTTTTTTGTGAGATTGTGCTACCTAGATGTATTTGTTAGCTGCTAATGCTAGTTTTATTAGCTACTATATTGTAGATAAATAATTGGAGGAAGGGAAGGTTATCTCAAGGTAATAGTGAGGTCATACAGTGAAGTATGTAAGGTTATTTGCTTTCGTATTACTTGGCATGGAATCTAGAGTCTTCCTTGGCACATAGCATACTCTTTTTATTGTCATATTGTCTTGTATGGTTATCTACATGTCACATGCTTGAAAGAGCCTAGCCAGGGATGAACCCGATACAATTTACCACTAATTAGTTTACAGTATATGTTGTGTACAGATTTTACAGTAAAGGTAAAGTGATTTAAAGAATATAAAGTACATGACCCCATAATGTAACTAAAGGGTGGTCTCTTATCATACATTAGTGCATAGTTTCATTTGAGTTATTTCATATGCAGTATTTCTTGCCTTACATATTTAGTACATTATCCCGTACGGACGTCCCTTATGAGGGTCCTGCATTTCATGCTGCAGGTACAGGTACTAGTAGATCTCCTAGTAGGAGTACAGGATATCCAGCTGTGGTTACCAAGCTCCAGGTTGCTTCAGGGCTTTGCATGTCTAGAGCTTATATTTTTGTGTTGTACAGTTAGTCAAAGCGGGGCCTATCCCGACCCTTATCAGATACTTGTCCTTATCTAGAGGCTTTGTAGACTATGTAAATTAAAGTATGGTCATGTCTCATACTTTAGACAACGTGGCCCCAACGGCCTAAACATATGCGTTTCCTTTTGGCTTGTTATTACTGTTTACCTCCTTAAAGGCATGTTGAGTGTAGAAACACCTTCTAATATGTATGGAAAGTACATGGGTATAGGTTGGTTCTCCCGAGCCTTATCGGCTACGAGTGCTGGTCTACCTTAATGGGATTGGGGCGTGACAACTGCTATTTTAGGATTTAAGCTAGGAAATTGCTTGTAACTCCTAGCAAAGACATCCTTATACTCCTTAAATAGATTCATATAAGCATTTTCTTCCTCAAATTCTAGAAAAACACCTAAGTAAGTTGGCCTTCGGTCTTCATCAGTGCCAAGGTTAACTTTCTTTAAAGGATCTATTGTGACTTTCACTCCTTCTTCCAGTTTTGGTGGAGCATCTCCAGCATCTTCTTCCTCTTGTGGATCATTCTCACTAACAGATATGTGGTAACACCCAACAATGTATTCTGATCCTCCATCAACCTTTACTTGAGATGAGGTATCGAGCTCCATCAAAGCTGCAATATGATATGAGAATCCTACACTTTCTTCATCTTTCTCATGTTCTTTTGTGAAAAACACAGTGTGAGTCTTTGCCTTTAGTACTTCTCTACATGAAACCATGAGTTTCACTTTTTGCTGCATCCTAGAGGGAATCGTGCTTTGGACATCCTTCTGGATAAGCGGAGCAAGTGTTGTCACCCTTAGGTAACTTCTACAATGCTTCATACTTTATTTATTCAATTGTCCCAACCTCTCGAACACAAAAGTTCTCATAGTGGGTTTTCAAAGTCGATCAAAGACAAAAGGACTTTTGTTAGAAGAAGAAGACTCATCTTCGATGGTGATGTAATTGTTACTTGCTCTTCTTATGGAAATACAGACCGGAGGTGGTTGGCTATAGCCCAAACCTTCACGTACTTTCCTGGTGACATCATCTGATGGGAGTTTCCCTAATTCAGATAGCTCATTAGGGTTGTATCCAGCCTTTACAAGTAACTTATAAGCACTTAGATCAAAGCCCTTTGTACGTTTCACAGGGAGTGGCATATCTTAAGGTGGATTTCGAGACACAAACTCTCCAAGTAGCTTTGAAGACAAATTGATTGCATCAATGCATTTGATAGAAAGAGTTAGCCCTCCCAATACATTTCCCTGAACATTAGATGATTGACCAACCTCATTCTTTACCTTCGAAACATAGCAAGGTACAAAAGTTAGCTTCTTTTCGAGGACATGACCTTCCCCTTATCTGGACAAGACTCCAACTCCCCTATACTAGCCTTGACCTTTCCAACCACCACATCAGATCTTTTGCTGACAACCGCATTGGACTTGGATGATTTGACATCATCAAGTTTTGGTTCCTTCACAATATAAATCTTCAAATAGAATTTTACATCAACAAAGTATGACTCAGCTTCAGTGAAACGATTATCATCAACAACTATTTTCCTTTCAATTCCATCTTGGAGATACTTCAAACATTGGTAGTAAAAGGATGAGACAATTTTATTCTCATGCACCCAAGGCCTACCAAGCAATATATTATATGAAGTCTTTGCATCGATCACATGCATCCATGCACTAGATCGAAAATCACCAATATGGATTTCTAACTTAATGGAGCCTATAGACCTCTGCCCCTCTTGATTGAATCCTTGTATTAACAAACGACTTTCACTAAACTCATCAATCGCGATGCCCAGTTCTTCAAGTGTATGGATGGGCAGAATGTTAACCCCAAATCCTTCATCAATAAAGATTCTATTTATCCTCTTCTCTAGCACGTGACTCACCATGTACAAAGGAAAATTATGTAGCTTTTCACCAAATAGGAGATCATCCTCTATAAATATGATTTTTGTATCACATGCATGTGCTTCTTGAGAAGAGGGTTCCGCAGGCTTCTCAGAAGAAAAAGGAGAAGCTTTTGATGAGGTTTCGCCTGTTGCTTCTTCTTTATCCATTGGAGACATATTTGATGAACTTTCACCTACTGTCTCTCCTTTGTCAATGTTAAAACATGACGCCTCATTATTGTCTTAGGTAATTCCAGTATAAAACCAACTCGGCAAGAACTCTCCAAAAGTAACAGGACATCATGCCTTCTGGTAGTGATGCACTTCCACCCTTTCTTTCTTTGGATGTATGACTAGCTTTTGCTTCTTTGGTCTCCTCACCATCCTCCCTCTGGTCGGTTTCTTAGATAATTCTCTTCGCCTAGTCACGAGAATCCATTGGGAATGATTTCTGGTTGATTACCTTAAATAGAGCTGAAAATGTGTGCCTATTATGTTCGACAAAATGCCTCTGAAATTCAGGCCTATTATGTGCCTATGGCAATTCGAGTTTCGGTCTCTTGTTCCTTGTATTAACGTTATCTGTTAAAAATTGGAGCAAAAACTGTGAGGTTTTAGCTATGGAGATTTTAATTTTTGTTTTAATGTAATCTGTTCAAAATTTGATTTGCAAGGTTCTTCCAAATGATGTCGACTTGTTGAACAAAACTTGTTGAACCCTCCAGTTGAGCATGAGAAGAGAAAGCATAAACTTAAGCATTTGGATCAGTTTCTTAACTCACTACTAAAAAACAGTCAAAAAGTGACGCACTTAGTGACTCTGTCCGTCTCTTTTCTGCAATTTTTTTGGACAGCAGAAACCTGCAACTTCTGCTGCCCACCTGCATTAAAATACAAAAAATCAAATCTTCCAAAACTGGTTCAATACACTAGTACAACACAATCAACAACAGCTAAATCATTCAAAATACGTCTTAATAAACACAATAAAACATAAAGAACATAGAAATTCATAATTTACAAAGTTTTAAATAGTGTCAAAGTTCAACAAAAATTCTAAATTACAGTTCAAGCACTTACATGAACTGATGCAAGGACACCTAACCATTTGATTTCTCTTAAAAAGATCAAGTGTCATTGCATGATCAATGAAACATCTAACACCATCAAAAAATGTAGAATTCAACCCACCACCATTTTCATAATACATGTCATACATCCACAAACAGTGATCCATCTACAAAATATTCACAACATTAATTAATTAGTTCAAGTATATATGTCGTTCTTAAGTATCATAATTAAAGTTCATGTTCTAAATTTTACTTTATAATCCTAGAGTTAAAGTTACAAGTATCATTAGAGTTCAAGTATTTAAAAGTTAAGGATATATACAAATTTGAATTAATTTGTAAGAACTGAATTTAAAAATTCTAAAGTTCCACTTAATTCTAACAACTTAAACAAATCAA
>DF361673.1:0-31004 GCA_000787875.1 Solanum virginianum
ATTTCTTGTGGATAGGATTCAGTTACTTTGAAGAAAGGGATTTTGTGAGGAATATATGAGTGCACAGTTGATATGAGGGAGCTTCCTTGAGAGTTGGAGCAAACACTGGAATTAGATTGAAAAGACATGTACTAACACTACAATCGGCACGACTCTTGGGATCCCAAGAAATGGTGATCATTGCCTATTTTGAAGATGTAGCCTTTCCCACCAATTTGAGAACCAGATAGATGGAACCAGGTGGAAGCCACAGACAACGTTTCATTGGAAATACATTCAGTAAACTTGTGGAATTGATGGAGTGGATGCTTACCAAATATGTCTGCATGCAAAGACCAGTTCCCCCTGAATAGATACCTCACTCCTAGCAATAGAAACTAAGGGTAATATCATCAGTTCCTAGCCGATGTGTCTTCAAGCAATTTTCTTAGTAGAAAGCCTGCAAGCTTATTCAAGTTAGAATGACTATAGAGTGTTTAAAGACCAAGTTGAGAGTCAAGAGGAGAGATATTATCAAGTTAGATCTCCCTGATTAACCCCAAGTGGAGTTGATTTGGCTCAAACTGCTCCCTACTCAGGGCTTTGGTGAAGATGTCGGTAACCTGGTCCTCTGTTTTGCATAAAACCATTTCAATAAGTCCTTTCTCCACATTGTCCCTTAAGAAATAGTGTCTCATATCGTATGTTTGGTGCGCTTGTGCTGAACTATATTCTTAGCTATGTTCATAGCACTGGTGTTTCCACACATGATGGGAATGCATTCCACTTAAATTCCAAAATTAGCAAGTTGCTTTTTGATCCATAGGAGTTGAGCACAGCAGGAAGCAGCAGCAACATATTCAACTTCTGCTGTTGACAAAGCAACTGAGTTCTGTTTCTTTGTGGCCCATGATACTAGATAGAATCCTAGGAAATATGCCATTCCAGGGGTGTTTTTTCTATCCACAGAGTAGCCTACATAGTTAGCATCAGCAAATCCAACAAGATCAAATGAGGAGCCAGCTGGGTACCAGAGAACCAAGTCCATGGATCCTTTAAGGTAGCGAAGAATCTGTTTGATAGCCTTGAGATGCAATTCCTTGGGTTTATCCTGAAACCGAGCGCATATTCCTAAACTAAAAGCTATATTTGGTTTGCTAGTAGTCAGGTATAGAAGTGACCCAATTATCCCTATGTACTTAGTTTCATCAACATCCACTCTTGCTTCATCCTTATCAAGCCTTGTGGTTGTGGCCATGGGGTATCACTTTCTTCGGCATCCTTTATTCTAAACTTTATGTATTTTTGTTGATGAATACTAGTGCCTGTTTGTCCCTGATATATCTGGAGCCCTAAAAAAAAGTAAGTTCTATCATCATACTCATCTCATCTCACTACCCATGAGTTTTGCAAATTTTCCACCTAGAGAAGCTTCAGTTCCACCAAAGATGATGTCATCCACATAGACCTGCACAATGAGTACATGAGTACCCCTTTTATTCAAAAATAGAGTTTTATCAGTTGTTCCTCTAGAGTACCCATGATTCAGCAGAAAACTGGACAGCCGATCATACCATGCTTTAGGAGCCTATTTTAGTCCGTAAAGAGTTTTGTCCAGTTTATATCATAGTCAGGATGTTTATGGATTTTGAAGCCAGGAGGTTGTTTGACATATACTTCCTCCTGTAAATACCCATTTAGGAATGCACTAATGACGTCCATCTGATATAGTTTGAATTCCATATGAGCAACAAAGGCTATGAGCATATGAATGGCTTCGATGCGAGCAACTAGAACAAAGGTCTCATCATAGTCAATACCCTCCTCTTGATTATACCCTTGCACTAACAATCTAGCCTTATTCCTTATGACTATTCCTTGTTTATCTAGCTTATTCCTGAAGACCTATTTCATGCCGATGAGGGTTTGATGTTCAGGAGGTGGAACCAGGTGCCACACCTTGCTTCACTCAAACTGTAAGAGTTCTTCCTGTATGGTAGAAATCCATTATTTATCCTGCAAGGCTTCTTTCACGTTCTTAGGTTGAACCAGGGACACACATATTTCTGAGCTTTGATCTAGCAGAAATGCCTAAATCCAAGGATATCAGCAAGTTCTCAAGAGGATGAGAACTCTTATGCTTCCAATTGCTGCCTTCTTCCTCAAGTACAGAATTATTAATTGTAGCATTCGAGGGACCAATTTCAGCAGCCAGTGTTATTTCTTGAGCCATTTTCAGTGTGAGGGACATTTGGGTTGGGTGCTTCACTCTCTTCATTTCCTTGATCTGGTGGACTTGGTACACTTCCCTATTCCCTATCGTCCTCATCATCCGACTCCTTCCAGGTTAGAGCTCCTACTTTCTTTTGTACCTATTCCTACAAAACTTTCTCGACCCCTAGATTGGCCTCATCAAATATTACATGTGCACTTTTCTCCACATATTTAGTACTTTTGTTATACACTAGCTTTGTTGTGAGAAGCATACCCAATGAAAATTCCCAAAGGGCATCCTTTCCTTTGTTGTGTACATAGCATACACAGCCAAAGAAGCGAAGATGGGTCAGGTTTGGTTTTCTGCTTTTGAGTAACTCATAAGGAGTTTTGTTTAGAATGGATATGATCATACATTTGTTGATGGAATAGCATGCGGTGTTCACAGCCTCAGCCCAGAAACTTTGTGGAAGGTCACTGGCTATCAGCATAGTTCTAGCCATATCTTCTAGCGTTCTATTCTTTCTTTCCATAACCCTATTTTGTTAAGGGGTTCTGGGGGCTGAGAAGTTGTGAATTACCCCATTTTAAGCATAGAAGGTGAGGAACTTTGACTTCTCAAATTTTGTACCATGGTCTAATCTCAGATTCATCACATGATAGTTTAAATTCTTTTGAACCATATTAGCATAGGTAGAGAATACATCAAATGTTTCATCATTGGATTTTAGGAAGAAATTCCAGGTGAAATGCAAAAAGTCATCTACGAGGACGAAGACATACATATTTATACCTCTGCTCAGAATTCTCATGGGCCTGCACAGATCTGTATAAAGCAGTTCCAGGGGTCTATTAGTATTGACCAGCCTAACTGGTTGAAAGCTGCTTCTGACATGTTTCCCTTGAGCGCATGCTCCTTAAACTTGATCCTCGCTGATCTTTTCTTTAGGTTGTCCAAGGACCAGTTCCTTCAGGATCAATTTGCTGATGGTAGAGAAACTGGTATGCCCTAGTCTCTTATACCACAATGATGAGGCATCACTTAAAGCATTTCAGCTCATGTTGACTAGGTCCATCGATGTCAATCTTGTATATATTTTTGTGTCTCTTCCCCCTGAGTATGAGCCTTTTAGACATAGCATTTGTCACTTTGCGGTCCGATACTGTGAATAGCACATCATTTTCTTTATCGCACGTTTGGGAGACACTCAGTAGATTGTGTTTCGATCCCTTAACGTAGTACATATTTTCAATACATTGAGACATGAAAGGTCCTACCTTTCCAATTCCCTTAATTTCACCTTGCTTTCCATTACCAAAGCCAACACTCCTGCCTTGGTAGTCACTCAGTAGAAGGAAGTTTCATTTGTCGCATGTCATATGCCTGGAATATGCACTATCTAAGTACTATTGTTCCGCTTTCCTTCTACCGATACCTGCACAATTAGCAAAGGTGAGATTTGGGCACCCAAATCCACTTGGGTCCTTTTGTATTGTAAAAAGGGTGAATCAGATCCCTTTTTGCCCAAGGTGGGAGATCCCTCTGAGTCGTTTTGGCCCTATTGTCCCTGAAAGTCTTGAAGGTAGGTCTATCGACATAGTCAGACCAGTAAGGCATTGGAGCCTATCTTCGACCCAACCTATTCCTATTAGTTCTTCGTGGGTACCTTCTTCCAGATCTATTCCAATTAGTTCTAGGGGGATAATTCCTTTCTGACCTATTTTTAGAGTTCCTGCGAGAATACCTCCTTCAAGTTCCCTTGACTCGATTTATATTTATATAGGATATTTTGCAATCGAAAGCCTTAGAGTTTTTTCAGTAGGTATCCCTGAAATGTCTAGTCATGCCACACAGAGTGCATAGAGTTGCACTATCTGTTGTATGAGTCTTAGGTTCTTTGATCTTAAATCATATTCCTAACTTAGTGGTTGACTGACTTTGCTACATTTCGTCAAGCATAGTAGAAGGCTTGGTCCACTTCATGGTGTGCTCTAATTTGGCTTTGGTGTGTTCAAGTTCATTCTATTGGGCTTCATTTTTATTATTCACACTACCCAATTTATCCCTCAGCCTTTTAGCCTGTTCCTCAAGGTCTAACTGAGACTAACTCATGACATTTTTCTCTTTCCTAGAGAACTTAAGACTGTCAATCTGCAACTATAGTTTTTGATTGATGCTCTTAAGATCTACATATTTAGTCCTCAACTAGGCATAGTCCTCTAAAAGAAGACTATTAGAGTCACAAATAGTCAGATAGGCTTCAATCAGAACCTGTGACAAGGACTCAAGCTTTTTGTTAGAATATGTATGAATATTAGCTTTAGCCTGTTCGAAGCTTACCTTGTTATCCAGTAAAGCATTGTCTGGATCATGAGAACCTGCTTTAGCCATCAGCACTAGATATTCCTATTTAGATTCAGCTTCATTGGCCTTAATTGCAGCCTCCTCTGTTTTCAGTTCCTTGCTGCCTTCATCATCAGACTCATCCATGGCGACGAGAGTGAGGAAGTCATATTTTTTAGGTTCCTTGACTGCCATGAGAGATTGATTCTCTGGGGTGTCACTTTCTAATTCTTCACCTAGATTACCAGCTAATACCGCTAACGCTCTCTGCACTAAGAGATTTGCCTCCTAACTCGTCATCCTTTTATCTTTTTGAACATAAGGTTTAGACTTCGTTTCTTTGGGTTTTTCTGGATTATTCTTCTTGTACTCAAGTGGCCAGAGTAGACAAAACTTGATGAAATGGTCGGGGCTTCCACACTTGCAGCATAATTGTTCCCTTAGATCTTTCAAAGTTATTCATTAAGTGGTCCTTCTTTTTCCAGCATTTCCTCTTCTCAACACTTGCTGGAACTTCTTGGTGATCAAGGCTATGTTTTCTTCTTCCTATCCTCCTTTTTAGCAACTTTTAGAGTCAGGTTCTTGTCTGAAACGACCACAAAAAGTGCCCAAAAACATGCCTTGGAATGCACGAATTTTAATTTCTATATATCTAAAAAATTTATTCATTATTTCAAAAATCTGACTTTATATTTGTGATCAAGGGGTCAAAATTAGGTGAAAAAGGGTCTAACCTCAATTTAAGAATGAAAATTTTGCAATTATATTTTTTTAGTGACAAATTCCAGTGAGCTTTTTGCGATACCTCCATCACGTGCCAAGGGTACGCTTTAGTGTAAATTCTTCTTCGCGTCCTCTCCGCGATGCAAAGATATGTATTTTGCCTGGTAGTGTTTTCTTGTGCAGTCCAAAATTTCAAGCCTCCATCTTCAACCTTCACCAAGGACTTCTCCAAAGCTAAGGTATATGGTGTTGAACCTTTGGGTCCTTTCACCTATAGTTCCTAAGTCTCTTTTTTACTAATATTGCATGATTTAAAGCTTATTTTATATGTGGGTCTTGTATATTGAGAAATTTACTGCACAGTGATTTTAGTTCATGAAAGTATGTTGTTTTAGCATATTTTGAGCTCTAAATCTTTGATATAATATTGGATTTGATTAGGGGTTTTAATGTGAATGTCTTGGGGGTGTTGCAAGGTGTTAATTGATGGTTTTATAATAGATTTTCTTGCATGATTTCATCTCTAAATTGTATGGTCTTTTACCCCCACTACATACCCCCCAAGTGTTTGATAAAATGTCTGGCTAGGGTTTTTTGTTGAAATGAAGGTCCAAGGCATGAGATATGATATGAATGATATTATAATGATGAAATGAGCTTATGTACATGATATACTCTATATAAAATGTTGCATTAGATCATACACAATTCGGGGGGGTTAAGGGCTCGGACAATCGAGGTGGGTTTGGTTTGTACTTCACCACCAGGGTGATAAGGTGTGATTATCATCAACCATGTAAGGGGTTTGTACCATACCACCAAAGTGATGGGGTGAGACCATCATCAACCGACCAAGGGGTTTATACTTTGGAAATCTGGTTGGTCTATTCCTCACTAATGATATCCTATATGAGCATGGATTACTTAAGCATGTTTTACTTATGCATTAATCATACATGCCATATTATTATACTATGTCTATTGTTTAATGTATGCATTATGAGAATGATGATTATCTCTTGTTGCATTGCAATCCCACAAATTTAGTACATTCAAATATACTAACGCATACTCTTGCTTACATGATATCATCATATAGGAACCGGTGCCCAAGTTGATCATTCTCCTCTTCCACGTGCCTAGACAGTGTTATTCCAAGCTTGTTGGTGAGTCCTTCACTTCAGGGACCTAGGTCTATGTTACTACTATCTTTGTATTGAGACACTTCCTTATGTTCTATTCGACTATGAGAGTGAGCCCAGTTACTTTGTCTTGGCCCCCGCTTTTTCTAAGTTTTAGAGGTGTATGCTGGACAAGGTGTGCACTATGTATGAGCTTGACTTTTGACTTTTGACTTTGATGTTAATGCAAGTTTTTCCCTTAGTCTTGTTGCCCTTACTTTTATTTGTATATGTCTTTGTACGCTTCCGCAACCAAGGATGTGTGACGATATGCTGAGGCTTATTTGGGGTCCCTTCGGATTCTCCATTCGTCGTATCACATCTAGGCCCTAGGCTTGAGTTGTGACATACACAATGAAGATCTGAAGGGATAGTTTGGTATAAATGGATCGAAAGGAGCAAAATAACTATGAGAATATCCTCTATGAATAATAAAAGTATGGAATGGATTTGCTTCATCCTTAGAGAAGCATCTAGTGATTAGAGGAAGTTGATTAGGAGATGGAAAACTGCAGAAAGAGAGGCGGAACACTTCTGCACCCGAAAGTACAACAAACATGGGAGATTCATAAGTATCACATCCATTAATAATAGAGGAGGATCTGTCCTCATTATTCCTATGCTTGTCATGAGTTCAGGGTGGTTGTTGCTCCTCAGCACACACAAGTATATGTGGTCTCACAAGTAATATAGTGGCCCTAATTAAAGAGCCTAATTTTCGAACCCAAAGGATTTGAGTTAAATTGGTCACCAATCTCAGTTATCACGTCTATGGTGCTTGGGTAAAAAACAATTTGTGTAAATGAGTGAAATGACTGTAAAGACAAGTTTCTACTAAATTAATCTGACTTTTACTACAAGATATCAATTGATAAGTAATTCCAGGGTTGTAGCCTTTACGAATCAGCTTAACCTTAACAATATCTATCTGTGTCTGGTTTCCTAATTATTGATTCACGAGGTTTAATTTACCTGAATAGAGTTGCATACCTCTGCTGGCCTACCTTTATTAACTACCTAACTACATTGTTGAGCTGGGATAGACAGACCAATAAAAATGCATTAAAGCTATCTTCCTGTATTAAGAACTGAGCGAGGTATAAGGGTAGTTGTCACGGGTCTCCCTTACACGAATCAACCTAGTTTCCTAGCGTTGAACAAGCTCCCTATACTACTATGTTCTATTCACTCCAGCATCTCTTAAATCCAGAGTGAACAACTAATTTACCCCCTAGTTGATCAGGCTAAGAAGTATAGATAAAAATAGCATAGGAACAACCAAAAGAAACCATTCATAGATGTTCAAAGTTAAGAACTACACATTGCCTATAGCTATAACCCCAAAAAATGGAGACTTAGCCACTCATGAACATGGAATACATAATGAATGAATTGGAAAACATCAAAAATCAAACACTAAAGACTAAACTAACCAAAATACTATGGAAAAGAGTTCTCCGTTATTCCTATAGCAGTTCTTGCATAAAATCCAGAATGTAAACCTAAAGTCTATGATAGAATAATAATAAAAATCTCATAATTTGACTTTTCTACACCAGGTCCTCAGGGCCGCGATGTAGACCCCTTGTGTTTCTGACTTGTTATTTAATTTGTTGACTGGGTAGTTTGACATAACTTTTAGACAGGTCCGTAGCACACTTTTCAGCTTCACGCCTTTTTCTGCATTTTTCAGCTCCCACACCCTTGTTCCAAGTCTGCCACGTGGTCTTTGGTCATTTGGTTGCTTTTACTGACTTTTATCTTTCAATTTTGTGGTTGTGTTCTTTTTTCAAATTCAGGTTTAACTCCGAACTTTCCCAATTAAAATAAAATCCTGTAAAAACACAACCAACTGGTGCACTCGGCCCTATGTTAGCAAAATAAGATAAAATCACACTAAAAGACCTAGACTCGATGAATTTGCCCTCCGATTTTTCTCTATTTATAGGAAATATTGGCTAATTAGGCGTATAAATACACCTAAGATCACTACCCTACAGTTTGAGTTTTGTCTGTCCTCGGGTAAACTACTACACATGTATGAGACTCCCTATGGCAATATGTACAATGAACATCATGTGGCTGCATTTCTTTGAACCATAGTGAACAACTTTCGGTGCCCTGGGCAGAAACTAGTTGCTCCTAGCACTCATGTATATATGTGGATTCATGCAGAATGTTTACCAGTTCCTCCAATTACAGACCTTGAATGATCAGGCTCCCTCACCAAGAAGAATTACTCATGCACACCACTAAAAATTTAACAAAAGATTAAGAATGGGTACACAAACAACTCTCATCTTTCGAAAAGATGTCTCAAGTTGCTTCTAGATTCCATAGGCTCGCATGTCTGGGATGTCTCGTGCTAGCTTTCTAGTGTTGGTAGCCCTTGGTCTGCTAGATTGATCAATTATAAAAGAAATTTTTTTTTGAACTAGTGTGCATCCGCGATGGATCCACAACGCGGAGGCATCATGGATCAACACTAGATAAATGACTGCACTTGGGGCATAAAACAGTGTGCATCCACGTTTTCTCTGTGACGCTGAGATAACACTAACCAACACTGT
Source organism: Solanum virginianum (assembly GCA_000787875.1). Taxonomy (NCBI): domain Eukaryota; kingdom Viridiplantae; phylum Streptophyta; class Magnoliopsida; order Solanales; family Solanaceae; genus Solanum; species Solanum virginianum. Next base: position 9,012 of record DF361673.1, read on the forward strand.
TTGGTTGACACTATTCTCATTTTTTTTATTTTATTATTATTTTGTTTCTTCCTTGTTTTTTCTTTCGACACTCTTTTATTTCTCAGACTTCAGGTGTCCACTTAGGTTTCCTCTCCCATGATTCACTGACTAAAGTGCTAGGAAATTAGAATCAAATATCGATACTTTATCAAAGAAAAGGGATTGGCTTGAATTGTTATTAATCAAAGAATAGGCTAAGGCTCAAAAGGCTAACTAGGCTCATTTTCCTCTATCAACAAAATGCCTATATCCTCTCCTCTAATTCTGACTCCTACCAAGTCTACTCTACATACCTGGCAGGTTCTCGAACCTATCGCAATTGAGACTCATAATTAGCTCGCTCACTCTTGGCACATTTTTATCACAAGCTTATCACTAGAGTTCATATTATGGTATCCATATGAATTTAGTTAATTAAGCATGCATATAATTGTGACTTACAAGGATCAAGCAACTACCCCTAAACTAAGTTCGAATGTTTACACTCGATGCTGGTTTTGCATATTACCACACTCTACATGAACTCGATTTGACGAATGCCCTTAGGACGGTCGTCATCAATCCATTATAGGGTCCCCATCACTCAACTATGACTAACACAGTTATTTGCAACAGATACGCAACTACCAATAACTTATTGCATACATAGAATATTAACATTTATATATCTATGCATATAAGTAGTTGATAGTTGTTAATTACAGACCCAACCTAAAAGAAAGATGTCCAATCCTAACATTAACATAGATGTCCAAACATAAATAATAACATCATAAAAAAGAAATAGAAAATAATGGTCTTAATATATGCCAATAGAACTAGAAATAGAAGCATCAAGGATAAATGGGAATGTCTTAGCACTGCCCTCAGTTCTAACCATACAAAAACTGTGAGATAGGAACTCTGGTTCTCACTCATCATCTAGGCCTAGTAAGATGGTCTTACCCCCTACAAACACCGGTGGCTCATCTGCTATATCATCATCTTCGAACTCATCATCCTTCTCATCATGCACTTCTCCTAGGTCCGTGGGTATATTATCCTCAATTGGCTCAATGAAATGTGGTCCAATGTGCAAGACAGCTTTCGCATCGACGTTCAGCGAATATTGGACCTCAACATCTTACAGCTCTTCTCTGGTGGAAGGGCAACCGCTAGTATGGTGTTAAAGCATCTCGAGCCTATACATTCACCCCATGATCAGCTCATTATGATAGGATCTCTCCACAATAGTCAGCACCGGCCCCAAAGATATATCCGACCACTTAATATTAGTGGCAACATAAGGAAGGGTCTAGATGATAGTGCAATAGTCGGCCTCCTCCTCGGGTACACAAGTCATGTGACATAAAGCAATTATAAGGCCCCCAAATGCGTACCTACGACCCTTGTGGGTCTTGGCCTTTCTCATCGCCAGCCAGAAGATAGCTCCATAGTTCAGTGGCATCCTCAACATGAGTGCAAAGGTGAGGCACACTCTAGCCCTTATCATGTTTGTGAAATGTTATCCCATCCTGACCCAATCCTGAGCATCTTTGCAAATGAAAATAAGAGCTGATAGCCCCGCTCTGTATGTCGAACTCACTTAGCAGTGGAGATCAGTCCTGACAGTGTGTGTCTGATGGGCTAGGTATGAAGGGCGATTGAATAGCTTCTGAAAAGCAAGATCAGGGAGCTCTTTAGGGGTGCCAAGTACCCTATTGATAGAAAGAGGTGAAAACCTAACCTCCAATCCATGAATGATGACAGACTGAACCTTGGTTCCCTGCTAAGATTTGTGTAGAATTCTCGAACCAAGCTAAGATTGCAGGGCCGAGGTGTTGGAACAAGAACCCCAACCGCAACTCATTACACCTACTTAGAATTTGGGGGTACTCATCCCTCAATGTATCCAAATCCACCAGGATGTTTGAGTCATATTTCGTCTCATCATGAAAGTGAAACCACCTTCTAACTTCTTTATGGATAACCTTACCCCGTATTGGGCCTTCTGGTCCCTCCTAGTGTCCTTAGGCATGTCTGGGATGTCTCGTGCTAGCTTTCTAGTGTTGGTAGCCCTTGGTCTGCTAGATTGATCGCCGCGGCGTGCACGTGAAGAAATGATACCTGCAAACATAATAGCATAACTAATATATAGGCAATAACTCCCACGACCCCACACTTAAACTCAAAGCCCATATGGCGAGGGCACTCAGACTTCCCCAAGTCATGTGGGCTATGATTTATTAATTCAACGTGTAATCATACTTTCCAAGCAATACCTTCTATCCTCACATCATAATCTTCTACTTTTATCAAGTTCGACAGTACATAGCAGTCAACCCTACACTTAAACTTCGGTACAATTCATATGGTAAACATCACATATTGCCTCATCAGAAAAATAAAATCTGGGGAACCCCTTAGCATCTCCTAGTTATGACAGATATAAGAACAACCCCAATTTATATGGATCTCACAGCCTAGTCGACACCTCAAGGTCATGCATTCAACCCCACAGTGTAACTATGTCAAGTTCAACAAGGACACTTCATCACAAACACGATGCACTGTTAGAATACCGAAATCCCCAATTTTCCTCCTAAAGTTTCTCGCTACTTTGAGTTAGGGTTCGCACCTACAACAATCAAACACCATACGCACATATATGACTATATTAACTAAAAATAACGCACACCCAATATGTATTAACAAAGAATTAACAAGAACAAGTCAATCCACTTGCAATTTCACCCAAAGCATGGAATAATTCGAACCTTGAAGCAATAGAATCACGTGAAATTGAAGTGGGGAAAACATACCTTGTGTGGAGATTGACTTTTATACAACGAAGTACTTGACCCAAAGGATATATAACGCCAACTTGTTTGAAATTTGGGTAGAAAGAGGGAAGAAGGAGAGGAGAAAATTAGAGGAGAAGGGGCTTGGCATCGAGGTTTGGTGAAAATGGACAAAAATAATGTTTGGGATATTCAAATGGGGGTGGGACCATGTCTGCACGCGAAAGGAATAACACACACCCGCGTTCCCTCCACATCGCAGAGAGAATGCAAATCTACACGTATAAAAATTTGTTTCCTACGTGTAGAAATAGTAAGCATCCATGATGGGGCTACGTCATGGCACTATCACGAATGCTTACTGTTTTGAGCTTCTTAAAATTTTTAATGTTTTTGCTTTGGGCCCTAAAAAATTCCCCGAACACATTAATAAGCTTCAAAATAGTAAAACTAATGTATTAGACCAAGCAAATCACACAAATACCCACCATATCATCGAGAAATATGGACAAAAAAATTTACAAAAAATTATGCAGTGTCCCCGACGTGGAGGCATCACAGACTTGTACTTGTATAAATTTTTCTCATTTTTTTGTATGGGACCTAATTTTTTAATTTATTTTGAAAGGAAAAGAAAAATAAATTATTGTTACCTCACCACGGGTTGCCTTCCGTGAAGCACCTAAGTTTACATCATGGCACGACGCATGATTGACTCATTCATCATTGGCCAACTCAATAGCCTCCACCATTTGATTCGTTTCCTCACTTTAGTAGTGCTTGACACATTGACTATTCACCAAAAACGTTTTGGTCATAATCAAATCCTTCAACTCCACTGCTTCATGGGGTGTAACAGCTACCACTACGAACGGTCCACTCCAATTGGATCTCAGCTTTCCTGAAATAGTTTTAGACGGGAGTTAAAGAGCAATAGTTGTTGGCCCAGCTCATAGTTCCACTTGATTATGTATTGGTCATGTCATTTCTTAGTACGATCCTTGTAGAGTTTAGCATTTTCATAAGCTTGGAGCCAAAATTCATCCAACTCCTCCAACTGCTCTAGTCTCTTCCTACAGGCGAGGTCAGGGTCAAGATTCAGATTTTTTACCGCCCAGTACGCCTGATGCTCAAACTTTATCAGCAAATAACAGGCCTTTCCATGCATCAGCCTATAAGAAGAGGTTCCAAATAAGGTCTTATATGCAGTTCGGTACGCCCACAACACTTCATTAAGCTTTTCTGCCTAATCTTTTCGAGTGGCATTTACGATCTTCTACAATATTTGCTTCACCTCCTGGTTTGATACCTCAACCTGCCTACTAATTTGAGGATGATATATTATGGCCACCTTGTGCCTAATTCCATACTTTGCCAGCAAATTCTTCATGGTTTGGTTGAGAAAGTGGGTACCACTATCACTGATAATGGCTTTTGGAGTACCAAACCCTGTGAAGATGTTCTTTCTGAGGAACTTTCTCACTACCTTAGCATCATTCATTGGGAGGGTTGCTACTTCTACCTATTTAGACATATAATCAACAGCTACCAGAAAATAATGACAACTAAATGATGGTGGGGATGGCCCCATGAAGTCAATGCCCCAAACATCAAAAATCTCCACTTCAGAATATTGTTTAGGGGCATCTCGTGCCTCCAGGATATGGTACCAGTCTCCTGGCAAGCATCATAGGCCCTAAGAAACTAAGTAGCATCTTTAAACAAAGTGGGCCAGAAGAAACCTGATTGTAATACCTTGTGCACTTTTATGTCACCACCATGATAACCCCTATGTGGAGAGGCATAACATCTCTCAAGAATTTGCTTCATCTCCACCTCCGGAATACACCTACTCACCATACAGTCTGTTCTTTATTTGAACAGGTATGTCTCATCCCAGATATATGCCTTAGCATTATGGGCCAACCTCTTCTTCTGCTAGTAGATTATATCAAGTGGGGAACACATCGCTCGCTAAGTAGTTTAAAATATCGACATACCATGGTAATTGTTCCACCTTAATTGCTAGCAGCTGCTCTCAGGGAACTCATCTCTGATCTACAACTGCTCACCTATATGAGCATCAGTTTCCAGATGGTATAGATAATCAGCAACCTAGTTCTCACTCTCCTTACAATCCTTGATCTCAATATCAAACTCTTAGAGCAATAGGATCCATCCGATCAAGCTTGCTTTGCATCTTTTTTATTGAAGAAATATTTTATAGTCGTATGGTCTATGAACACTACCACTTGGGTTCCCACTAGGTATGCTCTAAACTTATCAAATTCATACATTAATGCCAGCATTTCCTTCGCAATAACCGTATAATTGCTCAGTGCTGCATCTAAGGTCATGCTAGCATAGTATATGGAGTGGAAAACTCTATCTCTACATTACCCAGTATCATACCCACAGTTGTATCACTGGAGTCACACATTAGCTTGAACGGGAGACCCTAATCAGGTGCTACCAAGATAGAAGCCTCTACCAACTTCTTTTTTAGCTTTTCGAATGCCTGCAAACAAGAGTCATCAAAGTGAAATGGTACCTCTTTCTCTAACAGGGCACATAGTGGCTTCACAATCTTTGAGAAATCTTTAATGAATCTGTGGTAGAAACCCGCATGTCCCAGAAAACTCCAGACTCCTTTTACTAAAATTGGTGGTGGTAGCTTATCGATCACCTCGATCTTGGCTCTGTCTATCTCTAACCCTTTCTTGGATAGTTTGTGGCCTAAGACCATCCCCTTCTTAACTAGTAAATGACATTTGTCTTAGTTAAGAATGAGGTTAGTCTCCTCGCATCGTGCTAGTACTTTGTCCAAATTCTACAAGCAGCTCTCAAAGAATTTATCGAAGTCTAAGAAGTCATCTATAAACACCTCCATGATCCTCCATCATGTCATGAAAGATAGCAATCATGTACCTTTGGAAAGTGGTTGGTGTTTTGCATAAACCAAAGGGCATGCATTTGAAAGCATAGGTCCCATATGGACATGTGAATGTTATCTTTTCTCGGTCTTCTGGTGCAATGATTATCTGGTTGTATCCCAAGTACCTATCAAGAAAAAATAATAATCCTGCTCAGCGAGTCTGTCCAGCATCTGATCAATGAAAGGTACGGGGTAATGGTCTTTCCTGGTAACATCATTTAATTTTCATTGGTTCACCCCATCACCATTCTAGTTTGAATCAGATCATTCTTTTCATTGGTGACAACCATCATCCCGCCATTCTTGGGGACACATTGCATAGGGATTACCCATTTGTTGTTTGATATGGAGAAGATGATCCCTGCATCTAACCACTTTATGACCTCTTTCTTCACTAACTTTTTCATGATTGGGTTCAGCTTTCTCTGTGGTAGGGCTGACCCTCTTCCATGAACATTTTGTGCATGCATAAGGCTGGGTTGATGCCATGGATATCAATTATCTACTACCCCATTACTCTCTTTCATTTCTTTAGGACTGTAACAGCAGCTTCTACCTGGGCTGCAGTCAATGATGCAGACAAGATTATAGGTGATATATTATTTTCGCCAAGGAATTCATACCTAAGATGTGATGGTAACTGCTTAACTCCATCTGAGGAGCCTCATCAACTGATGGTGTGGATAGTGGTCCCAACACCCTATTTAACGATTCATTTATCTTTTTAGGCATACTCATATTATGAGTATTTAGTACACTCAATTTCTCAGGATTCAACATCATCCACTAGCCCTTGATTCAGCAACACCCTGGCTATTGGATCTTCAATCTCAGCCTGGATCACAACAACTGCATTGTCTATCACTGTGATAGCTTCCAGATCTTCACACGCAGCTGGTAGCTGCCTTGTACATATCAAATACTTTCACCTTATTCTGGGCTCTCATAGTAAGCCTTCCTACTATGATATCGATCAATGCCCCTCCTATAGCTAGGAACGAGCACCCAAGTATGAATGGGACCTCAGGGTCTGGCTCAAAATCTAGAATGACAAAGTCCATAGGGAAAATGAGAGATCCCACTTGGACTAAGACAGGCTCAATAACTCTATCGAGCCTAGCCACGGACCTATCTACTAGCTATAACACAATGGTGGTCGGCTTCAGCCTTCCTAGCCCTAGCTTTAGGAACAAAGATATGGACATAAGGTTTATGCTCACTCCTAGATCATACAAGCCCCTGGCATTTAGACAACTCCTGATAGTTACTTGCACATTGAAGCTGCCTGGATCTTTTAACTTTGCTTACAAGTGTTATCTATTGAGGATTTTGGAGCTGCAAGCCTCTGTCAGTGCCGTAGTCTCATACTCAGCCTACTTCATTTTCTTAGTAACAATATCCTTGACATATTTGGTGTATTTCGGGATCCCCTGCAAAACATCAATTAATGGTAAGTTAATTTGTACCTGTTTTAGCAGCCCGATGAACTTCTGAAAGAAATCATCCTCCTTTTTTTTCTTGGGCTTTTATGGGAATGGAGGAGGAGGTTTTGGCAATGGAGTTGCCTTATCAGTGCTTAGGCCGGGATTACCAGCCTCATCCTTCTGGGTAGCATCCTAATCATCTCTTTTTTCTTCTTGGGGACAAATTTCGTTAAGGGTCTTCCACTCCTTGTGCTGACCGCATTTACCTACTTTGAGTTGGGATTAATATTGCCAGGTAGGCCTCCTTAAGGTCTAAAGTTTATTGAGCTGGCCAACTGTCCCAACTACTTTTCTAAGTTCTGCAGATCCTGCTTATGCCTCTAATTCTCCTCTTCTTGCCTATTTTTCTTTGCCAAGATCTGCCTCAACACCTCAACATCCGTCATGGTATTTGGGTTGGCCTGTCTTGCAGGCTGTTGGGCTGGCTGATTCTGATATGTATTTCCACCCTGTAGCCTTTGCTGAGGTGGCCTATGATTCTGCTGATTGCCACCCCATGAGAAGTTTAGGTGGTTCCTCTAATTCGGGTAATATGTGTTCCTGAATCCTTGATAGCCTTCTCTGTTAGCATTACCCATAAAGTTTACTGCCTCTAGATTAGCTCTACATGATTCAGCCGTGTGGTCTCCTCTACTATAAATATCAACAAATCAGGTTATTGCTACTGTTATACCATATTGAAGGGGGCTTGTTGTTGACCCATAGCTATCAATGCTTGTTGTTGCAAACCTAAAGCTAAATTGTTAAAGTTTGTGGTCATCATATTTTGAATAGCCGCCATTTGAGCCTGCAGGCTTGTTATTGCATCAATTTCTAATACCCCGGCCTACTTCTGGATTGTCGGTCTGTTGGATCCTCTATTCTATTCTGGGTTTCCCTGACTAATTCTATTGAGAAGAGCATACAATTCATCGTATGTCTTCTCCTATGCTTGACCCCCTGCAGCTGAATCAAGAAGAATCTTGGTATTGGGTTCCAACCCTTCAATGAAGGTATAGACTAGTACCTCGTTAGCTTGAGAATGGTGTGGGCAATTGATTAACAAAGTTTTGAACTCGTCCCATGCCTGATATAGATTCTCCCTAGACCTCTATTTTAAACTCAGGATCTCACTTCTAAGTTTGGTTGTCTTTCCAGATAAAAAGAATCGAGTGAGAAACTTATGAGCCAGATCATCCCAGGATGCTATGGAGTTTGGCAGCTCAATCTGCAACCACCTCCAGGCTTTCCCCAACAATTAAAAAGGGAACAACATCATCCTCACATAGTCATGGTCCACCTTCATAGGAATGAAAGTATCAGCAATCTCAAAAAAAATTCTGAAAATAGACTTGTGGATCTTCATGAGGAAGCACTATGAACTGTCCAATAGAGTGTAACAGTTGGACTATATTATATTTTAGCTCCCACTGGCCACCAGGCTCAAGCTCGACAAAACAGCTAGTGACATTGGTGGTTCTCGAGATTGCTACATCCCTCATTAGCCTCGATGTCGGTAGTGCATCAGCAGCAGGTGCTAGTGGTGCAGGTGGGTTGTTGTTTGTCATATTCTCCACAATATGATCAACCTCCACCTTGTTATCCTCTTGCTCTACGAGTTCAATTGGCAATGTTTCGAATAAAACCCCTGCTCTCCTCTTAGATTGATGAAAATAAGAGTCCTAATCTTCTAGCTTAATTATGAATCACCCGTACAAAACACCGTTAACATCAAGTGTAGCAAACACCATAAAACAAGACAACTTTGAAAATCAACCAATTCGCTTCAAATCCCTGGCAACGGCGCCAAAAACTTATTGTTCCCTAGCATACGTAAGCGTGTATGGTCTCACAAGTAATATAGTGGCCCTAATCAAAGAGTCGGGTTATCAAACCCAAAAAATTTGAATTTAATCAGTTACCAATCTCAGTTATCACATCTATGGTTCTTAGGTAAAAAGAGATTTGTGTAAATAAGTGAAATGACTGTAAAGACAAGTTTCTACTAAATTAATCTGACTTTTACTGCAAGATATCAATTGATGAGTAATTCTAAGGTTGTAGCCTTTACGACTCAGTTTAGCCTTAACAATATCTATCTATGTCTGATTTCTTGATTATTGATTCACGGGGTTTAATTTACCTGAACAAGGTTACAGACCTCTGCCGGCCTACTGTTATTGAATGCCTAACTACATCATTGAGCAGGGATAGATAGACCAATAAAAATGCATTAATATTATATTCCCATATTAAGAATCAAGCGAGGTGTAAAGGTAGTTGTCACGGGTCTCTCTTACATGAATCAACCTAGTTTCCTAGTGTTGAATAATCTCTCTATACTACTGTGTTCTATCCAATCCAATGTCTCTCAAATCTAGAGTTAACTACTAATTTACTCCTAGTTGATCAGGCAAAAAAATATAGATGAAAATAGCATAGGAATAATCGAAAGAAGATGTTCAAAGTTAAGAACTACACATTGTCTATGGAAACAACCCCAGAATATGGAGACTTAGCCACTCATGAATGTGGAATACGTCATGAATGAATTGGAAAACATCAAAAACCAAGATTAAATTAACCAAAATACTGTGGAAAAGAGTTCTCCATCATCCCTACTGTAGTTCTTGCATAAAAATCAGAATGTAAACCTAAAGTCTATAACACAATAATAATAAAAATTTGATAATTCAACTTTTTCACATCAGGTCCTCAGGTCTGCGATATGGACCCCTTGTGTTTCTGATATTTCACTTAATTTTCTGACTGGATAGTTTGACACAACTTTTGCATAGGTCTGTGACGCGAAACCTGCACACTTTTCAGCTTTGCACCTTTTTCTACATTTTTCAGCTCCCGCACCCTTGTTCCAAGTCTGCCACGTGGACTTTGGTCATTTGGCTGCTTCTACTAACTTTTATCTTTTGATTTCTTAGCAGTGTTCTTCCTTGAAATCCAGGTTTAAATCTGAACTTTCCAAATTAAAATAAAATCCTGCAAAAACATAACCAACCGGTGCACTCGGCCCTATGTTAGCAAAATAAGAGAAAATCATACTAAAAGAGCTAGACTTGATGAATTTGCCTCTAACTTATCTCTATTTATGGGCATTATTGGCTAATTAGGCTTATCAATATGCCTAAGAGCAGTGGTACAACGTTGCTCTCAGAATTGAAAGCTTCATTAAATGCCCCAAAAGTTTTGAAAAGGTAGGTTCACAAGAGTTACTGAAGATTCCTACCCCTACTACAGGGCTATCAAGGATTGTAAATGGCTGTCAAAATTCATCAGAGAGGCAGAGATAAATAGGTCAGAGGAAAACACTGAAGTACTATCTCAGATGGAAAGTCATGAGAATGAGCTATTGAAGAGATGTATAGTGAGGACATTTGGAACAGGGGAAGAAAGAAAAACTAAGACTATCATAGGTTGGACGATGGTCATCCTTGTTATGGAAAAAGGCTTTAGGTGTTGATATTTATGAGATGTATGGAGGAAAGTTTCTTTTTGAATTCCCCAATAGGATCATGGAAGAATAGACCTTACAAAGGTAGAGGAATTATAAGAACCTTTGGTTCAACCTAGAATGGTGGTTTCCGTTGGTGGGATGCACCCCGAACAATATCTTAACAAAGGAAACTTAGGTTAGAATCATTTATATACTTTTCCATCTTTGGTCAAGTTAAGTGTTTTGAGAAAATATATACCTTTGTGAAGGATGGGTAGCTATAGAGGAGGAGACTGAACTAAAGAATCATATAATATGGGCAAGAATCTTGGTAGAAAATGATGGAAGAAACATATCCAAGAAGTTTTATCTCCAGGCATGGGATCATTTACCATTTCTCAATTTGGGCAGAGACTCACACAAGAGTTGAGATGTTGCCAGAAGTCGTGAAAGGCGATCCTGGAGTAGTTGAACAAGAAATCAAAGAACAATCCTCTCTTTTACCCAGAGGTCCATAGGTTGCAAAGCCTGCAAAAAGGTATTCAATCCCTTATTTTAAGGGATTCTGCAGCAGGAGAATATGTGGGTGGATCTTGGTCCACAGTTAGCAATGAAGAAAGTAGGAAAGCATGTGAGAAGTGCATGCCTCATTTAAATGAGGGAACAAATATGGGCTTCCATCAGCAACCAGTAGAAAGAAAGGAATTCTTTGAAAAACTTGGCCCTAATAAATCAAGCCAAGTGATTTTCAATGATATATTAGAAAATGAACCACAAGGTAAAAATTGTAATATGTCTCTTGATTCTCTTGAGCCTTGACACTATCGAGAAACAAAAAATACACATATATATTGGGCCGATCAGATCATTTAAGAGGAGAAGGAGATGTCAAACATGGTAGGCAAAACAATCATTGAATCACCTAACCGCTTGATCGAAATAGAAGAGAACGATATGAACATGATGGATACAAAAATTGTAGGACAATAGAACTCCAAATATAGGGGACAAAGATCAACCACCGAAGTGGTGGAGCGGGAGATAGAAGAAGATAGACCACTACAGACTCGATAATTAGAAATGGTTAGAAATAAAGAAAGGGAGACATCAATATGGGTATAACAAAACTTAATCAAGTTGGGGATGGTTCTGGGGATAACTTCCAGGGCCATGAAGAAAAGGACATTGAACTGCTATTACAAGTGGACAATGTGAGACAAACCAGAAGAATAGAAGCAGAAATATCATGCAAGAAAACAAGATTCTAAGGCTCCCAATAGTTGAAAAGCATGGTCAACTTTGGTGTTAAGTTCAAAAATAGTGGGAATAGAAACAGGGGAGAAATCTGATTTTATGTGATAACTAAAATTCAATCTAGTGACATGGAATGTAAGGAGACTGAATGATAGGGACAAAAGAAGACTGATTAAGAGTGTGATGGTGGGGTGGAATGAAGATTTTATTTTTTTCTGCAAGAAGCCAAATTTGAGATGGAAGAAAAGTTTGGACGAATCTAGGGAGGAGATGGATCAAATATGCAACCTTGGAGGCTAGTGGAACTAGAGGGGGAATTTTAATGTTATGGGATAGTAGGGCCTGGAAAAGGGACATTGTGGAAGCTAGTATATACTCTTTAACCTATAAATTTGAGGCTCAATTGTATAACTACTCTTGCCATATTACGGGGGCATATGCCCTTGAATGTTACATAGAAAGAAGGTTTGCCTAGGAGGAAATTAGGACTATAAGGGGAATAATAGAATGACCTTGGGTTGTATATGGTGATTTAAATGTATTAAGGTTCATCATAGAGAAGAAATTATATGAGAAGAACCAGGCATCAAGGAATTTCTAGATGTTATTTAGGACCTCAAAGTGATAGACCTTCAACTAGAAGACAATAATTACACATAGTTCAAAGATGAAAATCTTGATGCAACCTTTAGATTTGATAGAATTTGAAATAAGAAGAGTGAGATGGGTTGAAAGCTTTAATAACATAAAGCAAAATGCTTTATAGAGGCTCAGATCAGACCACAATCCAGTAGCATTACAAAGGGGTGTATGGAACAAAAATAAGAACTACTTTAAGTTTGAAAACTGGTGGCTTGGCACATAAGGTGGTGGTGTTCTTTTAACTTCTCAGGGAAATCTGAGCTCATTCTTGCTTCAAAACTTAGGGCTCTTAAAACCAAACATAAAGATTGGAGCATGAATGAACAAGGGAATATGATCTAAAAAAAAGAGAGTTGTTCTTTAAAGATTGTCCGAGTTAGATAAGATCATGATGGGAATTATCAGAATGGGAAATCGCAAGCAAGAATTCAACTTTACTACACTATGAGGAGTTGCTAAAAAATGAGGAAATTCCATAGAGGCAAAAGTTCAAATTACTATGGCTCAAGGAAAGAGATAAGAATATTAAGTTCTTCACCAAAATGGCCATTCTCGAAATTGATCAACTAGTAATAGAAAGGGAACTATCTTAGGATTCTTCCAGAATAGAAGGGGAAATTATAGAGTATTATAAGAAGTTGTACACTAAAACAAACAATTGGAGATCTACTTTCAGGAACAACTATTGTCCCAAACTTACAGAGGAGAAGAAAGTGCATTTACAAAGAAATTTTGAGGAAACTAAGTTCTGAGTTGTTTGAAGGTGTGCAATTGATAAAACCGTGGCCCTAATGACTTTACTATAAGTTTCTTCATCAAATGCTGGGAGGTGGTGAAGGGTGATATCATGAGAACTTTTCAAAACCTCTATGATCAGGAAATTCTTGGAAAGAGTTTGAATGGCAGCTTCATAACCTTGATTCCTAAGATAAGTTGTACGGACTCTTCACTTTTAATGTCATACCCGTGTCGAATTCTCCAAAAATACACTATCTTTGGTGAATCTTACACAAACCTATGGACACTTTTGAAGAGTCAGAGCAATATAGTTCCTAAGTGCCAAAAGTTTAAAAGACTTCATACATATTAGCTTGATCGTAAGCATCTGATAATATATACCATCATGTAATTGCTGAATAGTTTGGGAAGGATGGGTTTTAGGAGGAGATGGATCCTATAGATCAGACAATGCATCTCTACAGTGAAGCCTGTAATAATCATAAATGGATCCTCTACTAGATTCTTCATTTCACAGAGGGGACTCAGATAAGGAGACTTATCTTTTTATTTTTAATTATAATTGAGGGTCTGAATAGCATGATTAATACTTTAAAGTGGGAAGATGTTTAAGTGGTTTTAAGGTTGGCAATAATGGAGATAACAGTGTGAAAGTGACTCATTTGTAATATGTAGATGATACTCTTATTCCATGTAATGTTGAGGTAGCCTAACTCAAGATTTTAGGGTGATTTTGGTGTTCTTTGAGGGGTTGTCTGATCTACACGTCAATTGGAGGAAAAGCTACATGTACTTTATCAATAAAATGGAAAATATGGAGTCTCTAAATGCAATACTGGGTGGGGAAATATGTATTTTGCGAACAATATATTTAGGGATGGAGGAGGCCTCTGGGGGCTAGATCTCAATCTTATTAGATCTGGAACAAGGTGTTAGAAAAGTATGAGAAGAAGCTACCAAGGTGGAAATCACAATATCTGTCCAGAGGTGGGAGACTAACTTTGATAAATTCTATCCTTGATGCCTACCTAACTTATATGATGTCGGTGTTTCCAATTCCTCAGAGGGTCATCAGCAAATTGGACAAAATCAGAATAAAGTTTATGGCAGGGATACAATGAGAATCATAGTTATAACCTGGTCAAATGGGATGTTGTAACAATAGGTAATTGATAAGGGGGATTGGGTATTAAAAAGTTGAAAAGTTAGTGAAAGGCTCTCAAAATGAAATGGTTATGGTAGTTTTGCTATGAAAACCGATCCTACTATAAGGAAGTCATTAGTGCAAAGCATGAAGGGGACAATTACTGGATGACCAAAACCATACCTATATCTTACGGAGTAAGTGTATAAAGGTCCAGTAGATTTGTCTGATCTATAGGATCCATCTCCTCCCAAAACCCATCCTTCCCAAACTATTCAGCAATTACATGATGGTATATATTATCCATGTCAAGCTTACATAGGATTCCTAGGTTCTTTTGCTGATCTAAAGTCCACAACCTGATTAGCAATTAATACCATATTTATGATTTGTCTACCTTTGATAAAAGCTGTCTGCAGAGAATCCATAAGTTTATCCATAAGCTCTTTCATTCTCTCGATAAAAAATTTGGTGAACAATTTTTGTGGGGTGATTTCAATACATGCAAGGATCGAAGTGGAAAATGGGAAAGAACTTACTTTTGGAAGGATGTGTGGCATGAGACTGGTAGGCTAAAAAATCTATTTCTAAATATTAGTACCTTAGTGTCACACCAGAGTAATTCCTAGCTTTTAACTGGTCTCTTCAAGGGTGGAACTTCATTTTTATAAGACAGTTAAATGATCGGGAGATTCAGATAGTTGATAATTTTTACAACACCATTAGTCTACTTTATGGTAGCAGGCCAACTAGAAGGGTATGTTCACGGTAAATTATGCTTATGACCTATTGAACAACTTCCACCCATTGACAAGTAACTGGCCTTGGAAAGGAATCTGGAAATTCAAAATACCCCTCAAAGTGTCATATTTTGTATGGTTATTGGCTGAGGAACCAACTCTGACCAAGACAACCTAATGAGGATAGGGATTCCATTATGCTCAAGGCACCTATTACCTCTACATTGTTACATTAAGATCCTACTTATAGATACTATATTAGACTCTTTTTCCAACTAAGAAAGTATAATACAATCCTTTTCCAAGTAGGATTCGATATTCCTATTCCTATTTTAAGTAGGATTGT
Organism: Solanum virginianum; assembly: GCA_000787875.1. Lineage (NCBI taxonomy): Eukaryota > Viridiplantae > Streptophyta > Magnoliopsida > Solanales > Solanaceae > Solanum > Solanum virginianum. The sequence goes on from DF361673.1 coordinate 24,526, forward strand.
ATATATTATTCTTGTTTCTATTACTATTCTAACACTCCCCCTTCAAGCTGGTGCATACAAGTTATATGTACCTAACTTGTTACAAATGTAATTAATACGATGACTGATAAAGAGCTTGGTAAGATATCTGTAAGTTGATCACTCGACTTCACAAAATTGACAATTAATCTCAATGTGCTTGGTCTTCTCATGAAATACTAAATTTGATGCATAATGTTAGTCAATCTCAATGTGTTTGATCTTCTCATAAAATATTTAATTTGATGCATAATATCGATAAAACATATAGTAATAAATTCCTGATTGTAATGTTAAACTTACACAATCAATATACAAGGCTACCAGACTTTTCCTAAGCAACAAAATCAAGTGGCTGTTGCATATAGATTTCTTCCTTGAGATCATCATGGAGAAAAACATTCGTAATGTTTAACTGATTAAAAGTTCAATGGAGATTGACAATATGAATCATCTCAAAATTGCACCAGGAAACTTTAAAACTAGTTGGAACTTGCTCATGCGCTGACCTTTTAAATTTGATGGCTTCATATGATTTTTTATCTTGCATAAATCTACACGGAAGTATATTTTGCAAATAAACAGCAATGTTGGTAGCCTCCGCCCAAAACCATTTTGGTAGATGTTTCTCATATAGCATACACCTAGCCATCTCCATTATGGTTCTATTTTTTCGCTCAGTGACTCCAATTTGTTGTGGAGTATAGGGGTAGTTAATTGATGTTCTATTCCAGCTTTGTCGCAGAATAATTTGAACTGATTTGAAGTGTACTTTTTCCCATTATAAGATCTTAAAATCTGAATTATGCATCCACTTTGATTTTCTGCCTTAGCCTTAAAATTCCAAACACTTCAGCAACTTCAAACTTGAATTTTAAGCCAAAAAAATCCATGTATTTCTTTTTAGATCATCAATAAATGTAATGTAGTAAAGACTACCATTTAAAGACGGTGTTCTGTGAGGTCCATACAAATCTGTATGAATGAGTTGAAGCCTTTTTTATGCTCTCCAAGTTGTTTTGGGAAAGGTAAACATGTTTATTTTTTCAAGTAAGCAAGCTTGACAATTTGTCCGATTTTACAACTTTGGTAGATCATTTATAAGTTCCTTTCTTTGCAAGAACATCATATCTTGATGATGAAAATGGCCCATTCTTTTATGGCAAACTTCTGTAGAGTTATTTGACATAAGAAAAGCTTTCTACTCTTTTTCAAAAGGATTAAGTGGAAAACACCTCCCCTCTATTTTGACCTTAAATATTTCATCACCTAATGGCTCTTCTATCACACAAGTTCTATTTTTAAAGAATTCTCCATTAACTTACCAACACTGAGAAGGTTCTGGCCAAGGTCCGAGACAAACAAAATATTTGTGATTAACTTAGTTTTAGAGCCATTGGTAATGGCTATAGTGCCCTTAACTTTCATGTTACAACACTCACCATTTCTAATTCTAACTTTCATTCTCTCAGTGTTCCACAATTCTTTGAACAACATCTTATCAAACATCATGTGGTTAGAGCAACTACTGTCAATTAGCCAATTTTGACTTGAATCTAGGCTTGTGAAACAAGTTATGACAAAGAGATGATCTTTTTCTCGATCAGCAACTTGAGCTTCTACTTCAAGCTTCTGAATTTTAGCTTCGTAAATTATAGCTTCGTTGCCTTATTGCATTTTTCATCAGGTCTCCTCCAACAATTGAAAGGAGAATGACCTTTTTTTCCATAGTGATGACAAGAAGGATAGTTAACCTTCTCGCTTTTAGCAAAATTCTTACTATTTTGTCCTTGTATCTTCTTGTTCTACTTCTTCTTGTTTCTTCCATCGTCTTAATGTTTGACTAGTAGGGCTCCTTCAACAACTTTTTCCTATTTCATTACACATCCCTGCACTTGTGCTTGAAAAGCACTTAAGAGCTCTGCTAGTGTAATTTTGGACAAATCCTTAGTGTTTTCAAAGGTTGTAATAGTAGCCTCAAATCTTTCGAGACTGCTACAAAGATCTTCTCGACAATCCTTGAATCATTTAAAGTGGAACCTAACAATCTATCGCGATTTGCTCTGTTAAGAAGTCTGCCAGAATACTCCTTTATGGTTTCACTTTCTTTCATCCTCTGCCGTTCAAATTCTCATATCAAATTTAGCACTTGCATCCCTTGAATTCTTTCATCTCCTTCATACTCAGCCTTGAGATAATCTCATATCTCTTTTACTGATTTTAGAGACATGACACCGTGAAGATTGTACACGAAATTGCAGTATACAAGCATGCATTTGCTTTTGATTTCATGATTTTCCTTTCCTTGTGGTTTTTAATATGCGCATCATGGGATTGGTCGGCAACAGAACAATCTCATAATCATCTTCTACAGTATCCCAGAGATCCAAAGCTTCTAGATATGTTTGCATTCTAACTGCCCAGATTTTAAAAATTTCTCCATTGAAAGCTGGTGGTGCTATTGAAGAAAAGCTTGTTTCTCTGTCCATGGAAAGCACTGAAACGGATTACTACACACAAGTCCCTCAAGAATAAAAAGTTCTGATACCAATTGTAGTTAATTTTGAGTGAGAACCCAAAAAAGAACAAAGGAGTACTTGTGAATGATGAAAGATAAGAATGAAGAACAAGAAAAAAGAGAAAATCTATTCTGAAAAAGTGCATATTTTAATGCAAAAAAAAAAGACTTACATATATAATAAAAGACCTAACTTCATGGACTTAAAAATCAGCAACACATCTGCTGAAAATAAACAAGCTCCTAAAGACTAAGTAAAAAAGTTATTTGAAAAAAAACTAATATAATTTACTGCATTGAACAAATAAAACACTGCATTCCTAAAACATAGCAACTAACTAAATGGAGCAAAGAATTGCAGACGTGAAATTATGTGATGTTATGACTTTAGGAGTCGTTTGGTGTGCGGTATAAGGTATAATATTTTTGGGATAAAATTCAGAATTATTTTATGCGGTATAATGTGACTCTACAAATTCTTAACACGTCTCTTTTCTCACTTTCTCTTTCACATGCAGATCTCCCTCTTTCACACGCATCCCCTCAACTCACTTATCACATCCAAGTCAAAAAAAAGGGGAGAAGAAGTCATTGTTGTGTTCATCATTTTCGCCCAAAGGTTCGTGTTGCTGCATTATTTTTTTGATTTCAAAATAATGAACCAAAATCAGAAGGTATCAGCAATGCCAAGAAAGAGCCCTAGGCTCAACACCCAGCAGGTGCATGTCGACACAGAGCCTCTGACCTTCAACATATTAACGCAATCATCAGTGAAGAATAGTCCACAGCCAAGGAAGAAGAATAAAACGCCTGTCAAGAAGAATGTCAACGCAAAGAAGAGAGGTCTAATCGTGTCTGACCAAAATGACAAAAAAGAAAGGACAAAAGTGTGGATTCTTATTCCACTGAGCATCCGGATGAAGTTGATGAGTCCGATTCGAATTCCGATTTTGTACAATCCAATGTTCCAAAAAAAGCGAAGACGATTTTCAGGGGGGGAGTGTTCTAAGTCTGCGAAGAGAAAAGGCAGTGGTTTCACTAAAGAAGTGTCAAAAAAAAAATCCCCAGGCAACTAAAGGCAAAATCTGATGTAAAAGTATTATTTTGGGGATATTTTTTATCAAAAATCTGCATGTGTGCATTTTGGGATCAATTTTTGTCTTTTTATGTGAACAAAATTCTAATCTGATTTTATATCCAATTAAAACATGAAGATTTAGACTCTAAGTGGCTTTTTTTATTTGTATTATTTGAACAATACTAGTAGGAATGATCTGACATCACTATTTTTTTTTAATTTAAATCTGGCATCATTGGTGAATATTTGTTTGACAAATTAGTGTATACTATGTGAATGCAGTTTATTTAAAATTGGTATAAAGACTTAATATAGATAGATAAAATAAAATGATGTTAATATACTTGGAAGTGCTCTTATTTTTATTTGGATATTTTTTTTTTATCTTGATGGCATGCAATTTGAATGATCCTGGCATGTCCTTACTATATTTGTGGAATAAAATTAGGCCTAATTTGCATGTGTGCATTTTCTGGTATCAATTTGTGTTTATTTTTTTGTGAACAAGATACTAATTTGATTTTATATCCAATTAAAATATCAAGATACAGACATACTTGGCATAAATTGGTTTAACTCTTTGGCATATTCCTTTCTACATTTTATGAATTATAAGGTGATTTTTTTTGGGGGTTGTTCTTATTTTCACACATCCAGACAAGAAAAATTTATACCCACGAAATTCATACATAAACACGAAAGTGTTTGATGTTTTGAAGAAGTTCTTAGATGATTCACAATTCAATAAATTTCTCCAAACTCCTTTTGAAGATTTTAGCAAGATGAATTTCATAAGAATGCAAGGACAACTTCTCTATTGTATGCTTCTTCTTGAGACAGATAATGATAGGAGGGACATGTTCATAATGAGAGTAAACGAGTGTGAACTTCGATTCAAACTTAAGGAGTTTGTTGTTGTCACTGGCTTTAGTGCGGACCCCCTTGTCACGACCCAACCCATGGGCCATGACTAGTGCCCGATTGGGACACCCAGACACAATCACTAAGCCAGACTCCAATTATAATGACTATCTTGTTTATAGAAATTTCGGCAGAGTTTTCTTTATTTTATTGACTACCCAAACTCTGCATACAGAAAAGTCTTAGTACACACAACATACATACATATATACATGTAGGCCGACAAGGTCACCGCTGTGATTAAACCGCCCAACATACAGATTATACGTACATAATCATACAAACTGGCAAATTCCATATACACAGGCGTCCACAGACCTCTAACTATACTAACAGAATCAGAAGATGAGACAGGGCCCCGTCGTACCCTTAAATGAGAATAAGTACAAAATCGAGTAATAAGTGTATCAGTTTGAGGGTGAATTAAATTTCGTTAGCGAGTTGTTGAAGTTTTGGAGTCCAAATTGGCTCTTTGTGGTATTGAAATTATTGTTGATGTTGTTGTTAATGAAAAGGGTCCATGATGGATCCCGGGAGGGCCTAAATTCAGGGGTTATGCTGCCGAAATTTCCGTAGGATTTTTAGAATAAAAGTTTGGAATTTAGGAGGCTGTAATGAAAAGAAACTAATTGTGGCGTTATTGTTATAATTGTAGACGTGGAACGCCCGGAGGCGTGAATTCGACTTACTTGAAGTAAGAAGTGACTTGGTGAAGTGCGTAAGATATGTAGAGCGTTTGTTTTATGGCATGATTTAGTATAACTAGTGTGAATTGTTGGAAGTGAAATTGTCCCAAAGGACTTGTAATCTCTGGGAATCCTTGCGGATTTAGGGAAAAATAGAACATAAATGGAAGTATAAGATCCATATAGGTGATACCATCTAGTTGGATTAAGACATAATCCTGTTGATAAGCTTACAGTAAGTTCCAATATTTTCTAGGAGTCATTTTAATCTTGCACATTTGTTTGTCATCCGGTAATATAACGAACTCCTAGTTCTAGACAACCTAAATTATTGGATATTAGACAATTGTAGTCTCAAGTGGAGTGAAATGCATAGAGGGGATCTTTATATCCAACTAGAGCTTGGGATTAAGGTATAGTATTGTTGTACTGGTCCAGAAACAGGGAGATGTGGCAACATATAGGTGTATTGGACAGGTACAATGGCCTACATATGTTGTGAGCACTGAATAAGGGAGTACTGGATTGAAATTCCTACATTTTTTTCTGGGAAGACATCAAATTGTGGGCAGCTTCTCTGCACCTCCCTAGAACGTCCATGCTGACCTGAAACACCAGCACAAATAACTTACTGATTCCATATCTTTGGAATAATTAAATTGCAGGATATTTATATTTTTACCTTGTTGACCAGCACAAATAACTTACTGATTCCATATCTTTGGAATAATTAAATTGCAGGATATTTATGTTTTTACCTTGTTGAGGGACTGTTTTGAAGCCAGAAATTTTTTACTTTTACTAGCATAGAACAGAATTATGTATGTATAGCTGATTCTCCAATTTAAAAATACAGACTTGCTGATGAGATTATTGTTTCTGACACACGTGTTTGTGCTGGGGAGTATTCGGAATATACTTTCCTGTGTAGTTATAACCTCAAGGCAATATTTTTACAGTTTGGTTTAAGACCAACTACATATTATTATTGGATATGAACAATTTGTTACTATTTTAGATTCTAAAAGAAAATAATAACAATAAGGAAAATAAAATAATTTGTAGCACTTAGTACCTATCTATGTTTTTCTTCCATGATATGGTGTTTCGCTTACTTTTTAACATATACACTCTTAAGATTTAGTATGCTTGTAAGGTTAAAAGAAACCTGGTAAGATTGATACTTAAAGGTTGACAAGGTGTTAACTGGGCTAGTCTGATAAGTTAGTGGACAAGGTTGTAAGTTTGTTCATTTCGG
>DF361673.1:50163-61108 GCA_000787875.1 Solanum virginianum
ACCTTATAAACCCCTTTAAGAAAATTACTAGAATGTAGATATAATCATTACTTAGCGTTAGGCATCTAAGAGTCACAATCTCACAACTATTTTGCAATACAATAATTTATAACCTTCACAACTACACCATTTGAAATTCTATGATCAAAGCCTATAATAGTATAATTCTCACTATCCCACTTTCAAGTCATGGAGGAAAATCTTACTATTTATCAAATTCTCGCTAATTCATCAAGTGTGTCACGACCCAACCCCATGGGCCGGGACTAGCGCCCGATCATGGAGAAAAATCCTTTAATTTATCAAGTTCTTGCTAATTCATCAAGAGCCATTAAGTCAATACCAAAACTATTCATGTAAAGATATAAACAAGTCAGATGATATAATGAATATTCAATCTCAATAGCACACCATATAATCATAACAAGCTAGAGCATTATGGGATGAAATGAATGCCGTGAGATGCAAATGGTGCAATGCAATATCAAATAAGAATGGTACATGTCTATCCTACGATACACATCAGCTGATCATAAGTATGCCTCAGTTAGAACCCATGGGGACTACACATGGACCATGTATCCGCTGAAACCATTTCCCTTTGACAATATTCATTTTATATCTAGCCAGAACCATTTCCCTTCGGCTTTTCCTTTCTTTTCTTTTCTTTTTCATTAGCCAGAACCATTTTCCTTTAGCTTTTCTTTTCTTTTCTTGGATCATCTAGCAAACACACAACAAATACACAAAGTCAATGCAAATGGGCATGTTCACACAATAATGAGGATATGACAAATATTAATACAACTCATAACAACATAGTCTCGATACAAACTCAACAATATATCTCACAACAGAATTTTCATCATCTAACCATACTTTTCAATTCAAATACCATAAATATTACAATATCCTTAATCTCAATACCATTACAATCTTAACAATATTCACATCTAAACATAAGTATCGCTTCTATATCAATGACAAATAATTATTATTTTCACATATAATAAATCTCCATTGTTAATTTACAAATCAAATATCACCATAGGATAACTAATTAATTCAAAATATTTTAATCAAAGCCTGCATAAATTCATCTCTACCCCAAAACACTCAATTGTACACACATTGGAGAAATATTTCAATTAAACCCTGCATAAATTCATCTCTACCCCAAAACACTCAATTGTACACACATTGGAGAAATATTTCAATTAAACCCTGCATAAATTCATCTCTACCCCAAAACACTCAATTGTACACACATTGGAGAAATATTTTAATTAAAGCCTACATAAATTCATTTCTACCCCAAAACACTCAATTGTATACATATTGAGAAATATTTCAATCAAAGCCTACATAAATTCATCTCTGTCCAAAACATGCAATTGTATACACATTGGAGCATACAAGGTTCAACATATTTAACAAGAGGTTAGAAATTCACTTGCCTTAGTCGAATCACGATCAATCAAACACTTGAGTCTTTCCCTTTTGAATGGAATTCGTAGCACCACAATCTGGAATAAAGTGCACTAGTGTGATGGCGAGACGAGTTCTCTCGTCCAAACCCCGTGTTCTCAGATATAAATTTGGTTCCTCAATAGATTTATTCTTTACAAAAATCATCCAATTATTAACATGCTTAACAAGTCGTTTGTTGTAATGGAATTCAACTGAGAACTTGTACAATTACTAGGCTTACATAGAAGCAATGTATAATCAAGCAAAGTTATGAATTCACTTACAGCTTGATGAGATGGACCAGAGCACCTGAAGATTAAATTATGTGCTGAAGTCCACAAAAGGTGCCACCTCTTCTTTTCTTTCTTTGATTTCTTTATTTTAGTTCTTCTGCTTCTAATCCTTCTTTTTGTTAATTGTTTTTAAGGTTTCCTATAGGGCTGCGCAGGCAGTCCTTTTTCTTATATAATCTCTTTTTTAATTAATTATTATAATTGAAAATCCTACTAATCCTATTATAATAGATATACTATAAGTAGTATAAGATTCTGTGAGGCGCCTTTTGGGATGAGCCCAAAGGGACAAATCCATGATGGACTAGGCCCAAGAGCCGACAATACTTCACAGTGTTGGGCCAGGTCATTACAAATGGTATCAGAGCCGACTCTCACTTCGTATGATGGTAGGTGAGCCCTCAGCGAGGATATTGAGTCCTTATGGGGGGTGAGTGCCTGGACTGTGTGCGGGGATCACTTAGGCAAGATTCCCATATTAGAAAAGAGAGGGAGAGTCCTGGTCCATTTAAGTAAAAGGATTGGTCTATATACTGTGAGGCACCTTTTGTGGTGAGCCCAAAGGGACAAATTCGTGATATGCTAGGCCCAAGAGCGGACAATACTTCACAGCGTTTAGCCAGATCATTACAGGATTAAAGATATCATTCATTATTTTTTGAAATTCAGAAGGTGCATTTTTTTAATCCGAATGGCATTACGTTCCATTCATAATGTCCAAATGGGAAATTAAAAGTTGTCTTATAGGTATGTTCATTAAATATTTATACTTGCCAATATCCTGACTTTAAATCAAGTTTAAAGAATATATTGGCATCGTATAACCTTGATAATAAATCTTTTTTATTAGGAATAGGATACCTAATCCATTTTAGTACTTTATTAAGTGGTTTATAGTTTATTACTAACCTTGGGGTACCTCTTTCTTTTTCTGCTGTGTTATTAACGTAGAAAGTTGTATATGACCAAAGAGATTTAGAAGGTTTTATTAATTTCTTTTGTAAAAGATTATCATTCTCTTTTTTACAAAACTCAACCATCTCAGTATTCATTCAACATGGTCTTGATTTTGTAGGAATATTTTCCTCATTGAAACTTTCTTCATAGGGAAGAGTTACAATATGCCTTTTCTGTTCCCAGAAGGCACTAGGATGATCGGCACATATGTCGACAGTTAATTGTTCTGAGATTATTTTAATCTTTTCTTGTAATTTAGAGGGCTGTAATATATTTTACATGTTAAGACTATATATTTCCATTTGTAAAGAATCAATATGCCTTTGTTTCATATTAATTAGGCGTTCATGTCTTTTGTTATTGGTTCAGTTATAAACTGAAAAGCTATTTCTTTAATTTTATAAATTACTGTAAATCCCTTTTCATCAATATGTTTAAAAGGATAAATTGTGTTTATGAATCGGGTTCCAAGTATAATTGGACGGTACATTTGATTTTTAACCAAAAAGAAGAAATGGGTTATACAAATTTTATTTTGGCTTTATATGTATTGGATAATTTATACTTTTTATCTAGCGCATGTCTTTATACCGATTTTACCGCATGTGTTGTCTTCTCAAAATGCCTAGATACAACTAACATTAACTCCACTATCTATCATAGCAGTTCTTTGAATCGTAAATTCATTATTTATTAGTATTGTACATTTAATGTACCAGATATATACTCTAACAATTTGCATTATTCCTAAAAACTAAACTGTTTTAGGTTTAGAATCTAATTCTTTATTATCTTCAAGATCATTTTCAGATTCTTCTGAAGTAAATTCTTCTATTATTCCTTTTCCTTTATCAGTTTTAAACTGAAGTTTTTCTAATTAGGTTATTCTATTTGTATCAATCAATTGCTGTTGTTTTAAAAATTTAATTTCTTCTTTAGCTTTCTTTATTTCATATTTAAGATCATCTAAGGGCGTATCTCTTACGACAACATCCCTTTTTGTCTCTAATCTAGAGAGTACTTCTGTTAATGAATATGGTTTAGTTTAAAATTCACATTTTGATTTGTTGGGTTTAGCGAATTTACTACCCTTTATCTGAATATCTTCAGAAGTCATATTTATTATTTTATCTCGAACTTCTTCATCCGATATCTCTTTTAATAATTTAATTATGTTGTCTGAATTTAACATCTTTATTTCCAGATCCTGGAATTGTGATTGAATTTTATAAAATTCACTTTGTTCACAAGAATAATCTACTTTTGTGCAATTAATTTCACAATTTTCTTCCCTTTCAGAAAGATTCAAATCATTGTTTTCACTATTAGCTGATAATTCTGAGTTAGTATTAGATTAAAAGATATAATCTGATTCTAATTCTGAAGTATATAGTGTATAAATACATAGCAGAATTAAATATGAAGTTTATTTAGCAGGTTGACTTGGTTATAAGAAGGGGGTAAGTTAGGTCCGATCCTTTTTGGTTGATAAAATCGGCGAGCTGAGACCTTGTAAGTGCCCTATAAATTTGAGAAGAGAAAAGAAGGAGGCAGCCTTTTGTCTCGATAAGAACTGCTGGTGTAAGTCAACAAGAAAAGTGTTTTAGGCCTGACATCCCTTGCTTATGTAAAAGTGTCCAGACAGTCAATAGCTGAGTAAATTTCTTATTTGTTTGTTAATCTTATGATTATCTGCTATTACTCAGATGGTCCTTCTAATTGTTGTGCGGACTACCACCAGCCATGTGGAGATCTTGTCGTTTAAAATGATAGATCTAACAATAGATTTTAGTCCAGGATCACTGGTTAGAAAATATATCCAAGATGAATTTAATAAACCTCAATGGAAGAAATTCTGAAAATGGTTTTTTAAGGCTTATAGCGATAAAAATTTGGATATTTTATCACGAGAATTTTATAGTGATTGTGAAGAATGTAATGAATTTTTTTTTGTTCCTTGGTTTATAACCAAATATTTACCCTTGTATGTTAAAATCTTGGAATAAAGGACGTTCAAAGATACCCAGGGTAATATTACAAAATTGATATATCCACCGCAGAATCCTTTTGTATTACCTAATAATACGAGTCTCAAATTCTGAGCTTTTCAAAAATTTATTAATAATGATGTGGCTACAATCAGCATAGCTGAAATAAATAATTTATATTCTCAAAATAATTACTTAAGTTTATATCTTAAGGTAATAGGAGAACATATCGGTTCCCTAGAATCTAAATTAATAGAATTAACTAAATTAGTAAAAACATTAAGTCAAGATCATAATAATATTGCTTTTACAAGCAAAACAATAAATCAAGCACCTCATATTCAAAGGCCAATTGAAGTCAAAGAATTTAAATCAAAATCTTTAAGAACCCTTCTGGTTCTTTTTCTCTTTTCTTCAAGCTTATGATTTTCTTCTATTGGGCTAAAACTCTTAGGAGAATTTAGATGCTATAAAGATATATTTTGAAGTACGGTTATGGATTTACCCAAAAGTAAATATTTACTGGAAGACTAAATTTATAAATGGACTTCCCCATTTATTTGCAGAAAGAGTTCGTAATAAATTATGAGGTACAAACTCATCAATTCCCTATGAAACTTATACTTACAGTCAACTTATAGGCACTTGTACACAAGAAGGATTAGACTTGTGTAATGAGCTAAGATTAGCTAAATAATTAAAAGAAAATAGTTAGAAGAGAAAGATCTCAATTAGGAGATTTCTGTACATAGTTTGCAGTTGCAGGACCTTCTACACACAAATCTTCTTATAGAAAAAATAAAAATAGAGAAAAGCCTTATAGGAAAAAATTATGGTCGTGTATGAGTAAAGAAAAAAAGACAAGCTAAAAGAAATTTTAGAAAATCTAATAGAAAGTATCATAAAAACTACTCTAAGAGAGAACTCAAAAAATTTAAATGCTATAACTGTGGAAAGTATGGGCATACTGCTCCTAACTGTAAATTACAAAAGTTAAAGGATCTAGATTTAGACAATGAAACTTATGAAAAAATTTATGAAGTATTATATACTTCAGAATCAAAATCAGATTATACCTCTAAATCTAATACTAACTAAGAATTATCAGCTTATAGTGAAAACGAAGATTTGAATCTTTCTGAAAGGGAAGAAAATTGTGAAATTAATTGCACAAAAGTAGATTGTTCTTGTGAACAAAGTGAATTTTATAAAATTCTATCACAATTTCAGGATCTGGAAATAAAGATGTTAAATTCAGAAAATATAATTAAATTATTAAAGGAGATATCGGATGAAGAAGTTCAAGATAAAATAATAAATATGGCATCTGAAGATATTCAGATAAAGGGTAGTAAATTCACTAAACCCAACAAATCAAAATGTGATTTTGAAACTAAACCATATTCATTAACAGAAGTACTCTCTAGATTAGCGAAAAAAAGGGATGTTGTCATAAGAGATACGTCCTTAGATGATCTTAAATATGAAAAAAAGTAAGATAAACAAGAAACTAAAATTTTAAAATAACAACAATTGATTGATACAAATAGAATAACCCAATTAGAAAAACTTCAGTTTAAAACTGATAAAGAAAAAGGAATAATAGAAGAAATCACTTCAGAAGAATCTAAAAATGATCTTGAAGATAATCAAGAATTAGATTCTAAACCTAAAATAGTTCAGTTTTTAGGAATAATGCGAATTGTTACGGTACATAGATGGTACATTAAATGTACAATACTAATAAATAATGAATTTACGATTCCAAGCACTGCTATGATAGATAGCGGAGCTGATGTTAGTTGTATTTAGAAAGGATTAGTACCTTCTAGGTATCTTTAAAAGACAACACCTGCGGTAAAATCGGCATCAGAACTTGCTTTAGATATAAAGTATAAATTATCTAATACATATACACACACACACACACACATATATATATATGCCAAAATAAAATTTGTATACCCCATTTCTTCTTTTTGGTTAAAAACCAAATGTACCCTCCAATTATAATTGGAACCCCATTTATAAACACAATTTATCCTTTTAAACATATTGATGAAATGGAATTTACAGCCACTTATAAAAATAAAGAAATAGCTTTTCAGTTTATAACTGAACCAATAACAAGAGACATATATGTCTTAATTAATATGAAACAAAAGCATATTAATTCTTTACAAATGTAAATATATAGCCTTAACATAGAAAATATATTACAGTCCCCTAAAATATAGGAAAATATTAAAATAATCTCAGAATAATTAACAGTCGACATATGTGCCGATCATCCTAGTGCCTTCTAGGAACGAAAAAGGCATATTATCACTCTTCCCTATGAAGAAAATTTCAATGAGGAAAATATTCCTATAAAATAAAGACCATGTCAAATGAATACGGAGATAGTTGTGTTATGTAAAAAAGAGATTGATAATATTTTACAAAAGAAATTAATAAAACCTTCTAAATCTCCTTGGTCATGTACAACTTTCTACGTTAATAATGCAGCAGAAAAAGAAAGAGGTACCCTAAGGTTAGTAATAAAATATAAACCACTTAATAAAGTACTAAAATGGATTAGGTATCCTATTCCTATTAAAAGAGATTTATTATCAAGGTTATACGATGCCAATATATTTTCTAAATTTGACTTAAAGTCAGGATATTGGCAAATACAAAAATTTAAAGAACATACCTATAAAACTGATTTTAATGTCCTATCTGGACAATATGAATGGAACTAATGCCATTTGGATTAAAAAATGCACCTTTTGAATTTCAAAAAATAATAAATGATATCTTTAATCCATACTTGGACTTCATTATCATGTATATTGACGATATCTTACTATATTCGAAATCAGTAGAATTACACATTAAACTTCTTAACATATTCAAGAAAATAGTAATGCAAAATGGGTTAGTTATATCTAAACCTAAAATGAGTATTTTCCAAACAGAAGTAAGATTTCTAGGACATATTATATGTCAAGGAAAAATAATTCCAATTCAGAGATCAATTGAATTCGCTTCTAAGTTTCCTGATGTCATAACTGACAAAACTATGCTTCAAAGATTCTTAGGTACTTTAAATTATATTTCTCCATTTTATAAAAACCTCTCTAAGTATTTAGCACCTTTATACGAAGGGTTAAAAAAGAATCATAAGTGTTAGAACCTATATTATGGGGTATTGGAACCATTACAAAATTTAGGACTAATGTAGTATTTTTGGAAAATTTGGGACTAAAGTGACGTTATTAGAGAGTTTGGGACTCGAATAGAATTTTTAAAAAAACTTGGGTTGTTAGAATTTGTATGTCCTTAATTGGCTCACGTAGGAAACGTTTAGGGATCAAAGTGTCATTTTCAAGACTAGGAGTCTTTAAGGGAAATAAGATTTGTCCCACCCTAAAGTGTGTGATGCTTTTATTGGGACAAGTGTGGGGTAGGGTCAAGTTATAAGGTCAAAATATCATAAGACATCATGATAAAAGTATTTAAGAGTACATGCCTACCTGATTTTCTATGTGTTTATGATGAGCTGATATGCTATAAAGAGGAAGATGTTGGACAGACAGGTTAACTGCTAGCTCTAGGTATATGGTGAAAATTTCACCAAGTTCATGCTACCCCATGAATATTTTTGATCTTGCTACTAAAATAATTAAGCTTCAAACAGAGCTTAGAGAAAATACCTGAAGAGCAAACAAAACAACAAGCTCAAGAGGTAAGTACTTGATCTTTCTGTTTACTGTTGTTATTTAAAATAGTTTACTTTCCCGATTGTAACACCAAGGTGGCTAATTTCAGGAGATCATGTCTGGATTCACAACGTCCTGTTATTAACTTAAGGGATCGACTCTTTCAGTTGATGATTACATACATAAGCATGACATGGAGTTTGACTGCAAGGTGTTTGAAATATTGCCTAAGAGGGATAATTTTGCAGAATTATTTGTGGGTTTCAGACAACTATGTTCTGAATATTGCAGATACTTCAGATGTATATGAAGTATCCTCACTAACCTCTACACATATCGTGTTTGTTGATATGTCGAGCAGGTATATATATGCACACTTTTTCAATCTTGACTTAACTAGAAGGTATACTAAATTTGGGAGTGATATTCTAATTATGGATAGACCTACATTGGTCCATACGATTATATGCTTACAACTTTCATTTAGTCTTGGTGTGCATATCACACATGATATCATTTTCCTCTGTGATATTTGTAAAGATATTAGATGATCAGAATTGGTGATTATTGTGTTTAGCTTTTGTAAAGCTATAATGGTGTACCTGTATTGGTGTGACTATGTTTGATACTATGGGATTTCAATTTGATGGTCTCTACTGGCTTTTTGGAACTATTGGTTATGTTCAGTTGTTGTTAACCTAGTTGGTCCTTGTAATGAATCATTACTTTTTCTGTTTGTTCAATTTATTTGATGTTGATTACCATATATAAAGAAAGTTAAAATTCCTTGGTTTCAGATGGTTTAGAAACTTAGTCATATCAGTAAGTTTGATAGCAATCAGTTGCTTTACTTGGACAAGGAGAGGCTGTTGCGATTTACTTTACGTTAACAATGTCCAAATTTTGTGGTTTCAGATGGCTTATAGACGTAGTCATGTCAGTAAGTTTAATGGTGATGAATAGCTTTACGGTGGTATTGGGGAGAGGTCAGCTGCCGTTACCATATAAGAACAACATATTTCTTGGTTTCAGATGGCTTAGGGATGTTGTGATATTAGTAAGGATGTAATTTATCTTGGAATCTTTCTTTGACCTTGAATCCTAAGGATTTGCTTCCAGTATTAGTTGAATTCTGTTGGAACAAGCTCACAGTAATAAATGCACATAGAACTTGGTTTATACAATAAAATTGCTGGTAATTGATTGAAGATCCTATAAAGAGATGAGGACAAATCTAAAATAACATGAAGGGAAGCTTACTTAAAAATGCTATTACCTCCCAAAATCATGTGGACTTCACTAAATGCTGAACACAATGTAAGCAACGTAACCTTATAGGAATTAGCAACTTGTTAAGATCAGTGTCTAATTGTCATTGTTACATTTGTATTAGACCTGGGCAGAGATAAGTGTGTGGTTTAGATGGTCTAACCTCTAATTTGTCTGACATAACAAATTATTTAACAATATGTAAATAACATGGACTTGAATAAAGAGGAACGGATGTAGCGAATTCTTGATCCTTACTACTTTGGCATTGAGACAATGGTGGTGATTGTTTATTCATAAAAGAGATGTCATAACTAACTTGATGCAATCTCTATAACTTTTTATTATGAATTGAAAGCCAACCTCTGTTTTCCCCTCATTAGAATTTCTTTGTTTTCAAGCTCTAGAAGTGATTCTACTTCGTTTACAAGTTTATTTCTAAATTTTAAAAAAATATAACTACAAAGATGATGTTGGCCTTTATTTTGGATGGAACAAAATATGGATTAGTTTCAGATATTTTGTGATAGGATATATGATATTTATTATTCTGTTCTCAGATGTGGCTATCTTATTTACCATTTGGATTTGGGATAATGACTGTATGCATTATTTTATGCCTATGATTGTGCCTATTATGATATATATGTGTGTGTGTACTCCTGCAGTATATTGTGTCTGGTGATATGTTGTGTTTGGCGTTGTACTGTTCCTGGAGCTAATTCTGGTCAGTTGTGCACTGGGCGCGACTCGTGATCCGAGCGGTCTAGAACATATCCTTTGTGGACGTGACTCGTGGTCCGAGCAGTCCAAGACATATCTTTTGTGGATGTGAATACGAATAGAATAACATTATATTGGGACGTTATTGCTCGTATTATGTTTCATTCCACCCATGCTATTGCATTATGGTTATATCACAATGTGAACATTCCTTTGCTGGGTTTGCTCTCTTTGTTAGCACTATTGCATCCTCACAAGAAATTTTAACAATTTGAATATTTTTTATTTATGTTCAGTCTTCTTTGTTGTCTGTATTGTTAGGTTTAAATGCCATGTCCAGGTTCGTGTGATGTGTTTTCAAGATTTGTAAATTGACAGAATGTGTCATAACTATTATTTCGATCTCAGGAATGACCTTGACTTTGCATGTGAATATGTTATTTATTTTTGAGATTTGCGATAACGATTATTCCCATGTGATAATATATATATATATATATATATATATATATATATATATATATATATATGTGTGTTTTTT
>DF361672.1:4783-20408 GCA_000787875.1 Solanum virginianum
ACACCTTCTAATGTCTTAATTCACCAAAATGAGGTTGAATCTTAAAACTTGGAGCTCACCGTTACATCTAGAACGATAAAAAAGGTGGAATTGATACTTCGGGATCAAAATTCCACTATTGGGGTAGAACAATAATTTTGAAAATTTTAAGGACCAAAACTATAATTTCAAAAAAATCAGGGGTCACACTGAAATTTCAGAAAGACATAAATTTCAAAAATCCAAAATTTGACCCAAACTCGACCAACACTTCAACCTGGCTCTGATACCACTTGTTGAAGCAAGAATTTGAGAGAAAAAAATTCTTCTATTACTTACAGAAATAGATTACAAAACTCTCAACCTCACACAATACACTCTTTCTTGGTGTTCTTGGTGATGTCTCTACACTCTCTTGGTGATGATTGATGAAGGAGCTCATACACTCTTTCTTGGTATTCTTGGTGATGTCTCTACACTCTCTTGGTGATAATTGATGAAGGAGCTCTGCAGCTCCTTTTATAGGGAAAATTCTACCCCATTGATGTCATTGGTGACATCACAAGGAAGCATCCATATTTGACTTTAAATGTTCAACAATGGCAATAACTATTTTTTACAGTTGCAATTGTTGAATAAGCAGTCATAATTGAATGGCTGGACATCTTCACTAATGTCTCAACACTATTGAAGCATTTGTCACTTTTTCCAAGAGCTTCTAATGGTGCAACTATTTCCTTAGGACCAGCAATCCAAGATATTTTTCAAAGTGATATTCGAAACTCTCGTGGGCCTACATAGACACAAGATTGGGATCTGACAGTAAATCGGATATTGTTTGTAATTTGTTTCTTTTGTTGGTCACTTTTTAATGCTGAAATATCATCTTGATGAAGATACCCTTAGACTAAATGTTATTTGGCCATAAATATATTTTGGACGATCTTGTGAAAATTTTGATAATTAGTATTTGATGATATAATTTGTCATTACTTGGCAAATATATTTGGCATAAATCTGAAGTTCTCAAGCTTTGGAAAAAGCCAGAATTCGGGTTACTCCATATTTTATATCTTATAAAAAAACATCCATTACTTATAGTTTTAGATTAAATTTTTCTCTTAACTTACTCCAAAGTCATTTTCAATTACAAGTAATAATAATAATTTTTTAGTATACAAATCAATTACATTTTCCTATTGTTTTCTTCCTTTTCTTTCAAATTCATCTGAATTGTCTTTGTTGTCATAACTTTTCATGAAATATATTTATAAAATGATAATACAAAATTATGAATATTTTTAAAAAAATTTAGAACTTATCGATATAAATTATATTTTTTTAAAAAAATTAAAATATTTCTCCCAAAATATATGATCGAACGTATGGTCAAACATCACCCAAAGTTCAAAGGATACGTATTTCACAAATAATTCTTTAATATTATTTCATTCATATATATTTCAAACCAATTACAATTACACACCAATTTTAGGTTTGTACCTTGTTGAAATTATATTGAGGAGGTGACCTTTTAAATTTTTTAAAATTTCTTTTAAACATAAGTTCCTTCTCAAACCTATTCCTGGTTCGTCACTCTTATTTTTGCTGAGATTCTTTTTTTTTGTACGAGGACGAATTGTTAAAAACAATTTCACTAGTTTTAATTTGTTTTCTATTCATCAGTGTGTAAATATTTCAAGATGATGTACAAATCATAAGCTTAAGATTGTGTCCAAATGAAGCGGTTAAAAACTTATGCAGCTTGCTTTAATTTAACTTAATTAAAACTTAATTTTTTGAAAGGTGATTAAATCACAATAAGAAAAGTTTTTAAATTATGTTATGTTGAAGCCTTTTTAGCACAAAAATGTCACACCTAGGAGGGTACCCTTGGCGTGGCCGGCACTCAGAGACTATTGCTAGTCCCCAAGCGAACTACTTGGCCTCATCNNNGACCTCAGGAGGGTACCCTTGGTGTGGCTAGCATGCGAAGACTATTGCTAGGCTCTGAGCGAACTACTTGGCCTCATCATCACATCATACTCAACAACGGAAGGAAAACACTTAAGGAAAAGACTGTAATGTAATTAAAAAAATCAAGTCTTTATATAAAAGTTAATTTTCCAATAAATAAGAGTTGGAAAAGAAACAATACTCAATGTCGATGAAGTCTCTACCTCTAATATCTAGATAGTGCCACGATAGGTCATAGCTACTCAACACAAGGAAAATAAAGCACTAACTTAAGCTAGACGATAACAATATGGAAATCCTCCGAAAACAAGGAGGTCTCACCAATCAGCTGAATGCGACTAGATCCTCAACGAAGTATCTGTTGATAATCTCTAACACCTGCCTCTGTATCATAAAGCGATGCAGTCCAAAAAGAGACATCAGTACTTGGAATGTACTGGTATGTAAATTAGCTGAGTGAAACAAAAAAAGGTAGAATAATATAGAAACAATGTCAACTCAAAAGAATACTCAATCAAAATGTCAAATGTTTATCTAAAGCAAGAATAAAGAGCAAACAAGTGACCCATCAACAACTCGAACCTCATCAATCAACTCAACTCAATTCAATGGAACTCAACTCAGCTCAACTCAACTCAACTAAATGGAACTCAACTCGACTCGGAGTACTCAAGGTGGGAACTTTTGGGAGTTTCTCTTAGCCGACAACAACCATTTATGAGCCAGTGATTGTAGAAAAATCACGCTGATATTGCCACAGTCGTTTCGTACTTTCCAGGTAAGGAACGAGTATAATCCACAAGGAATTTGAACTCTGTCGTCCTATATTATTTTAGGGACGTAAACTCAAGGGGGGCCCATAAGGTGTAATGGTTTAATCATCTCCTAAGCTGGGCCAGCGTAGGTAATGAGTGTAAGTGAGACTCACTCTTACTCATTTCGGTGCTTGATACTCCTCCCAGGACTCAATGCTCATAAGAATCCACCTCATCATCTCAAGTAGTCTCGTGGAGGTATTCATCATCTCAATTAGTCTCACGGAGACTCTCATTATTTCATTAACTCAAACTCAAGGGTCCTATATTATTTTAGGACTTAAACTCTTCTCCAATTAACTCGATTATCAATTCAGGAACTCAAGGGCTCAGATCATCAATTAGAAGAAGTCGTTTAGACAGAACTCAAGAACTCAATTATGAAGGCTCATAGGATCATCAAGCTAAAATAACTCAACCTCATACTCACGTCAAGATTACCTTCAACATACTCAAGTCAAGGCTCTAGACTCTATCTCTAAGTTCATTATACATGCTTTCACAATTTATCATATATGGTTGTACATTATCTCATGAAAAATATATAATTCAAGAAATCAAATTTCTGATGATCATCAACATATGAAAATATGTATAATAAATATAATTTTCAAAAGAATATTCAAGAAAGTAATTCAAGAACACATGTATGGGGACTCATGGACTCTCAACTCTTCTAAGACCATCTATGGGGCACATGACAGAACAATCTCATGCTCTCAGTTTAGCCTTACATACCTGAAAAGTTGATATTACAATTAAAATTTGACGAATACTAGCTTTCTTGGACAAAATCCTCGATCTTGGTAGTTCTTTTAAAGTGAAAGAACTTGGAAGGACATTGGTGAAAGAATTCTCTTTGATTATTGAATTCTTGACTTAGAATCTTTAGCGTTCTTGATGAAGACCCCTAATTCTTGAAAAAGAAGAATCAAGGAATCCATTCTTGGAATTCTTGAATTTGTTTTCTTGAAACCCTAGGTTATGATTTAAGATTTTATTAGAGATTCATGAATAGATAAAGAAGTTTGGGTTGGGTAGCTTGAAATTTATGAATAATAAATTACCTTGATAATGAATATTAAAAGCTAACTCTAACTTGATGATTTTTTTGATGATTCTTGAGTGTTTATATTTAGGAGTGAAGGAGAGGATTTTAATTATAAAAACTGATGTTATATGCATTTTGGATCCTTAAATAGACCTTTCATAGATTTTAGGATAAAATTACCCTCAAAATAAAAAGAAAGGATGTCATTTAGCTTATCTAGAAAGGGTTCGTGTCAGGTCTGCGACGCGGACATCCAGACAGCTTTGCAAGTCTTCAGTAAAATGGTCATAACTTTCTACACTTAACTTTGATTAAGACGAAGATGCGTTGGAAAGTTAATTCAAATATATTTGATTTGATATATTATGGGTCACTTAACTCATTATACTTCAGGAGATATGGTCATTTGAAGTTGACCCTTTTATCAACTCATATGAAAATTTAGTCGGTAGAAATTCTTTGGACTTAACTTGATGTAAAAGATCCTTTATGACTCTAAATCACATCTAATATACTTTAAATACTTAGGAATTGATCCTAGCATGTATATACAACCTAAAAGTCATTGGTCTATCTAACTTTTATAAAACCTTACATTGGAACTCAAAAGATAAGAAAGTTTTTAGCTTAACTTCGTACTAGAGGGTTCGTGTGACCTTAGATCATCTTCAATTCTACTTTCAAACTAAGAAATTGAATTTCACACCTATACTCAATTAGGAATCATCAATTACAATCCTATATCATATGAAGGATGACTCGATCTTAGCTTAAAAAAATTGAGATGTTACATTATCTCCCCCTTAGGATCATTCATCCTCGAATGATAAGTAAGGATAGACATCAAGGTGTGAATAACAATCAAAGCTCCTCTCAATACTCACTCACTCAATCAAACTCTCAACTCCTTATCAATCTTAGCAATCTCTATTCAGACTCAGGAATAGCCACATCAACTCGGGAATGGACAACTCAATTTAAATCAAGAGTAGGGAAATTACTTTCAACATTCTCATCATCAGGCAGGAATGGAACATCAAAACTCAATCAATTCAAGTCATTTAAACACCTCGTCAACCAGTTGTTTGAACTCAAGAAGGAAGTCACTATTTCTAATTGAGAACGGGACTATCGTGATACACAAGACTCTATAGATAACTCTTAACCTCAGTTCCTCCTCAATTGTGCTCCTTTTCAAACGTCAAACCACATCCTCTTATTCCATTTCACACCTAACTCTAAGTCCCAATATTCTAATCCTAAGATGATCACACTTATACCAATCTAACTGCTTAAATCTATGTTTCATATCTCTATAGTAACCTGTACTTAGAGAATACTGCTCGTTCCCATCACTCTTATACATTCGCATAATGAAAACAACACATGTAATCCTGTCACTCTAACCACTTGATGACCTCTTTAAGGTAAACATCACTTGAGAATCTTCAAGCCTACTATAGCACCTTACACCCTCGATCACATAAACTCTTACCACGAGAGATACTAATATGCTTTTACCTATCTATTAAACTCATCACAATTTCTCTAACTCCCCATCCACCTGTATAACCTTAAAAGAAAATAGAATCGCATCATCATAGAATCAAGAACTCTCACTCTCTCTTATCAACCATCACTCTTCTACTATCATCAATATTTCTATCAAGACTGGAAAGTAGAATCATTCAAAGGGCTTAGAATGAAAGATCATTAGCATGATTCAATCGAGAAATCTTATCTGAGAACATTCATAATGAAATTCAATCTCTCTCATCTATCAAGACTCATTTTGAGTTCACAGACCTATACGTTGTGTAAAACTCAAGTCATATCTCCTTCAACATAGGACTAACAACTCTTAGATCTATGAGGTTAGATCAAAATTGTTGAATGAAGTCATCACTTCTTATCTTCACAACTCAACATAAATTACAATCAACAAGTGATGCATGGGACTAGGCCATAGGCATGACAGTCATACACCAGATGAGAATGAAATGTTACCTCAACTAAGTATAAGGACTATATGATATGGAAAAGAATTGATATCTCATCTTGATCAGCCCATCTCTATCAAAAACTCAAGATCTACTCTGTTTTTCACCTCATCATCTCCCCCTTAGCTCAAAGGTCATCTCTCTAAGTTTGCGAATCAATTCACCTTTCTAAGTTATCTATAAGTACAGCTCTTGACACGGTTGGGACATCACTATCTACAAGCCCATCTTCAACTCTCCTGTTATACTATACTCAAAGATATAAAACCGCTACGTACTTATCTCCACACGGTCAGGAATCACTATCCATAAGAATATCTTAAACTCTTCTGTTATACTATAGTCACATAATATAAACAGTCACTAAGACTCCCTTAGAAGATACCACTCTTATTTTTTTCCCGTCTCTATGGAAATCTTTCTATATTTCCTACCCTTATTGGCGCACATAACCACTTTCCATAACTCTTACAATCTAACCTCTTCTTTTTGCCTGCTAATGTTCAACTTCTGTATTCCCACAAATTCATTTGCATAAGACTTAGACTATCATGGAAAACTCATCATCATCCATCCTTAAGCCCCGATCGACTTATTTACTAGGGATGATAAAGAATGCTTACATTAACCTACTCCATATTGACAAATCAAAAATACTGTCTAGATTCTTATAGCAGTCATAAATTAGAGCTTCACATATCTTTAGACAATCATGGGTACACATCTCAAGCCTATTCTTATCCACTGAGCTATTCTCGTTTCACTAGTCTTACCTAAGGGGCACTTGTACCCGGCCCATAGCATTACTTTTCTTACAAATTAGCATCTTCATACACTATGAGAAGCCTTTTAGAGAAAATCTCCAACTAAGACTATCATTCTCATGATACTATCTTCTCTTTCACACTACTCCTCAAAATTCAAGTTTAGGGTCTAGTACAAACATGTGCATAACAAACTTGCCTCATAATATACCAACTTGTAACTACATGGTAAAAATTAGGAATATAGGCTAACTAAAATCTCATAGTAAATACTTAATCAGCACATCCCCTCTTCATAACTCAAGTACCACTCACCCATTCACTATACTTCCTCATTTGACTAAGCTCATAACTCTATGAATCTCATTAACCCTCACTTATGAATCATAAGCCTAGTTTAGATCTATCACATTTAAAGTACTTTGTTCCCCTATTCAACATCTATAATTTACCCTCAATAGTATGAAACTACAACACATTAACATAAACCTCCTTCTAGTCTTGAGCACGCTCTAACATGTTATGATAATAATTCTTTCTCTATACCTCATCATAAAAATCAAAAGGTACTTACTACTCTTTCGTCAAAACTTATGGCAACCGACTCATCACCCTATTACTTATCTATTAGATAATAACTCTAGTTACAAGACTCAATCAACTATCACTCCCACTATCTCGTCCTTTCCTTTATCAGTTGTTCTTGGAAACATGATCACAGTTATGTAAATGTGTAACACGCGATTAGAAGAGAGTTTTTCATAGTTTAACTCTATCGCACGATTTAGAATAAGAAGTGAGATAATTCCTAATGTCATATAGCCTCCCTTGGATGTGGAGCTCTTCACACCAATAATAAAGACTCTACTAGACACGGCTTCATAGACTCTCTAAGACACTTGAACTCTGTGCTCTGATACCAAGTTTGTCAGACCTCGGGAGGGTACCCTTGTTGTGGCCCGCACTCAGAGACTTTTGCTAGTCCCTGAGCAAACTACTTCGCCTCATCATCATATCATACTCAACAACAGAAGAAAAATACTTAAGGAAAAGAATGTAATGTAATTAAAGAAATCAAATCTTTATATAAAAGTTAATTTTCCAATAAATAAGAGTTGGAAAAGAAATAATACTCAATGTCGATGAAGCCTCTACCTCTAACATCTAGATGGTGCCACGACAGGCCATAGCTACCCAACTCAAGGAAAATAAAGCACTAATTCAAGCTAGATGATAACAATATGGAAATCCTCTGAAAACAAGGAGGTCTCATCAATCAGCTGAATGCTAATAGATCCTCAACAAAACTTTTGTTGATAATCTTTAATACCTGTCTCTGTATTATAAAATGATGCAATCCAAAAGGGGACATCAGTACTTGGAATGTGCTGGTATGTAAAATAGCTAAGTGAAACAGAAACAAGTAGAATAATATAAAAATAACATCAACTCGAAAGAATACTCAATGAGAATGTCAAATTTCTATCTAAAGCAAGAATAAAGAGTAGAGAAGTGACCCATCAACAACTCGAACCTAATCAATCAACTCAAATCAATTCAATGGAACTCAACTCGACTCATCTCGACTCAAAAACTCAGTTTGAGAACTCTCTGGGGGTTTCTCTTATCCGACAACTACCACTTATGAGCCAGTAATTATACAACGAAGCAATATCGTTGTCACATATATCTAGTATCTTCCCGTGGTAAAGGACAACTCAAATTTGTAATGGATCTAGACAGTTAACTAATCAAGTCCTATTATTTCAGGACAATAAGGTGAGGACCTGTCCGACTCTAACTAAACTTAATCCATAGGATGAGAACTTGTCTCCACTCTGACGGAAGTTAGTCCTCAAGGTGAGAACTTATCCAACTCTAACGGACTTAGCCCTCAAGATAGGACTTGTCCGACTCTATCCGGTCAGGAATCACTATCCATAAGAATATCTTAAACTCTTCTTAGTCCTCAAGGTGAGAACTTATCCAACGTCACTAAGACTCCCTTAGAAGATACCACTCTTATTTTTTTCCCGTCTCTATGGAAATCTTTCTATATTTCCTACCCTTATTGGCGCACATAACCACTTTCCATAACTCTTACAATCTAACCTCTTCACTTGTCCGACTCTAACGGACTTAGTCCACTCCTATGCTTAGCGACGTAGTTAATGAGTGCGAGTTGGGCTTGCTCTTACTTATTTCGGTGCTCGATACTCGTCCCATAACACAATACTCATAAGACTTTTCATTTCAACTCAATCATCTCAATTAGGCTCCAATTCTAACGGACTTAGTTCTAAAGATAAGAACCTTCCGGCTCTAACAGAACTTAGTTCTAACTTCTACTTTCAGTCCATCATCTCAATCAACTCATTAACTCAATTCTCATCCATAGCTCATGGCTTAGACCAATCATTAGGGATTAATTGATTAGATAATTCATTAGAGATCATTTATGGATACCTACGGGACTATCAAGTTCTATCAACTCATCATCATTCTCATATCAGAATCACGATCGACATTCTCAAATTAAGGCTCTAGACTCAATCCCTAAGTTCATTCATGCATTCTTTCAAAGTTAACATATAGGGTTTATGCAATAGCTCATGAAAAATATTCAATTCAAGAAAACAAGTTTATGATGATCATCAACATATGAAAATACATGTAATAAATATAATTTCTCAAGAAAATAATCAAGAATTGTGTGTGTAGTCTCAAGAACTTTCAATTCCTATCTAAGACCATTTATGGGGCACATGAGAGAACAATCTCATGCTTTTAGTTTAGCCTTACATACCTGGAGTGAAGCTTTAACAATCAATCTCTCAAGAATCCTCCTTGTACTCTTCAATTCCTCGCTCATCTTCTCTTCACTTTAACCCTAGTGTTTTTCTAAGGACTTAGAAGGGCTTAAGAATGGGTTTAAAACACTTTTTACAATTAAAACGACCTATTTTGAGATCATATATTAAGCCCAGGAGGGGTTTGGAAAGATCTAGAATGCCTCTCACAAAATTAAAAAAATTCAATTTTTGGGACGTGGGGTCAGCGTTTTTCGCAGAAAATTCTTTGAATAAGGTTTCTAATCCCGTAGAAAAAATTTCCAAAAAAAAGTGTTGGTCCATAATAGAGGCGTATCACGCCTCTGTCGCACACATTCATTGGTTAGCGTTTTCGCATCGAAAAAATATCTTTTGATCCGGTTATTCTAAAATCAACCGATACCACTTTCTCACTCAATTTTTGATGTTGATCGCATATCCGATCTCAGATTTGTTATTAGAGCATGAGAGACATGTTATGCGCATGTCTCTCCTCTAAGGATATTTTGGTAATTTTACCTGGTGTCACATATGTAGTCATACCCGACATTTCAAACTCACGCGAGCTATTACATAAATTTGCCTAATGTTGACCTCCCATCGGGTGAGGGAAGATTACTTTCAAAAGGTAATTTACACCACACCTTACGACCTGGTACGTGGTGGCCACCTTCCTTATGACCTGGTCATTTCAAAAGAATTTCCTTGTTAAAATATATCATATCATATCATAAACGAACAGTTATCCCTTATGAGCTGATCATTTCGGTGATAACTATCACTCTATGCTGACACATAATTCAAGAAAAAGAAGAGGGCCCTTGGGGATAGCCCAGACTCCCCCAATCTATCGGTGCTCATGCTTTTAAAGAGGCAAGTCATTTCAAATCACTTCAATGGATAATTGGGCTTAAGGGCCAAACATTGTTCATAAATTTTATACTTAGGGTCAAATGTCAAATCATAGCTCATAGTTATAATACTCATGAATAGGAATAACTCATTCATACATACAAAATGGTGCAAGAACCCATAATACTCAAGAGTCATAATCATAGACATATATGTGATCACATTCTTGTCATAGCCATAATCTTATCAAATCATATACATAATCATAATTGGGCTTAACCCACTTCATAATATCCATAAAAATTCAATGTTCATGAATGCATATGCCATGAATGACGTGAGAATAACATGGGTAATTGAGATTCAATCTAAAATTAACAATATGATATGAAATTCAAGTGAAAATATAATTAAATCCACATTTAAAATTTTAATATAAATCACTCATGCACAAACAAGCTTTAAAGGGGATATACAATTAATGAAATTCGTCATGTGAGGGGTTAAAATAACTTAAAATTATCAAATAAATACAACTCATACCTTAATTGAATTTAATAAATCAAAATAATGAAAACCCACATTTAAAGTAAACTTAATTTCATGGAAAATTGCTTGAAAAAATTTGGGTTTCCTTGATTGGAAGGAATCAAGGATCAAAACCCACGTACCTTTAATAAATGAAGAAGTTCCAAGAGAAATTTGAAGAAGATTTGTGGTTGCCTTGATCCCTAAGCTTGAATTCCACAAGAGTTCTTGAGAGGAGTTTGAGAATATTTTTTCAAATGGGAGGAGTGAATTTTAATATTAAGAATAGGGTTTAGGTCATTAGGAAGTTTTTGGATAGCATAGAAAATCCCAAAAGACCATTAGGATAAATCGTATTTACAAAAATGCCATTAATAAAACGAGTTGAAATATTGTACGTCACTACCTCAAGGGAGGGTACACGGGTTATGTGGCACTACACGGTCTGTATACCAACCCGTGAACCCACACTTAGACAAAATTTCACTTGACGAAGGGTAACCCATACTTATAAAGTTTTTTTACAAAAGTCATCTATACGGAGGGGCTCCACGGGCCGTGTGAGGTCACACGGTCTGTATGATTGCCTGTGAGACCATATTTAGAAATTTTCAGAAAAATAACCTAAGTGAGGTTACACTGGAGGCCTTATGAATCGTATGAAGCCACATGGACCGTATAGGTTCCCGTGAGACCACACTTAGAAAAATTTCAGCAAATTTCTTCAAGACAAAGGTACTTCCAATGAAGGTCATATGGACCGTGTGAAGCTTCACGAGTCGTACAAGCGTCCGTATGAAGGTACTAAGTTACAAGACATGATTTCACACTTAGAATATAATTATGGGAAGAAATTTCATGATACCCCAACCTCACGGTTCGTGAAACGCCACACGACCCGTATGGTGCCCGTGTGGCTTGCCTTAGTATAATGGAGGCAACATATCATAGGAGGACTTTACGAAAACGGACATAACTTCCTCATTCAAACTCTAAATGGGGTGAAACTGGATGCGTTGGAAAGCTAATTCAAAGTGTTTCAATTTGGTAGGTCATAGGACACCCAGTTCATTTTGTACTAAGAGATAACCATTTAAAGTTGACCCTTCTATTGGTTCTTGTGAGAAGCTTAGCCAATGGAATTCCTTTGAACTTGGCTTGATGTAGGGGAACATGATGACCCTAAAACATATAAAAGAGCTTGTATTGAAGGCTTGCAAGAGAACTTAGCTTGAATTTGAAAGTTCCATTCCAATCTCACAACTTGCGGGGTATTACACCGGGTCATTACAAGGCCCTTTTTCAGAAAATGATTTATAAGAAAATTAATTTTTTTTAAATCTAAAATTAATATTATAAAAATATTACATAAAATAATGAAATATTTAGTTAAAACATACAATTTATATAATATTTAATTGAAAGTATTGTATAATAAAATATGTTACTCCTTTTGTCCCAATTCATGTGGCGCTGATAAAATTTTGAAAGTCAATTTTTTATGTCTTTTACTTTTTAATTTTTTAAATTATTATGGTATATGTTATGTTTACGTTATTTTTACATAACATATGTTATCCATTTATTCTTATTTTATGTGACACTTATTCGAGCGTTAATTAATGAACTTTTTGTATGTTTTTTAAATATATTTTAAGTTGTTAATTCTTATGATTTATAGTATTTTTTATTTAATTTTTATATTATATAGGCTAATTGGTTGGTAGGGTTAGGTGGTTAGTAGCAGTAGAGTAGTAGTAGTGTTTTACTATATGTGTTGTCATTATTTGTGTTTATGTGTTAGAATATATTAATATTGTTAATTATGTAGATTTATGATAATTTTTACATAGTTTTTTAATTAAATAATATATTATATTTCTTTTATTCCATTTTATGTGACATCGATAAATTAATTTCAATAATCAATTACATTTTGTATTTGTTTCTAGAAAAATTGAAGTTGTCAAATATTATGATTTATAGTATTTTTATACTTATCTAGATTTATGGTAATTTTTACATAGTTTCTTAATTAAATAATACATGTTATATCTTCTGTCCCCTTTTGTGTGACGTTGATAGATTAATTTCAATAATCAATTGAATTATTTATTTGATTTAAAAAATTTTACGATCAAGCAACTGAAGCAGGCACGTCAATGGGCAACTGCCTACCTAAGCAAGTAATTGAAGCAGATATGTGGTCCAACAGTTGCCTGCTTCAGCTTTTTCTTAGCCGCTTATTAATAGTAGAAAAATAAAATTCAAATAATATTTAATTTGCTCATTCAGAAATTTGTATAATTAATATACACGTTTTAATTACTATATACATATTAATTACAAAAAAATTTATATATTATTTTAAATAAATCAAATTATAAAATAATTAATACCCAAATAAGTAAACTCTGCATAGTTTATATTACTTAAAAAGAATTAAGTACATTTTCTCATAACTAAATTTCTACCTCAGTAGTAATTGATTACTCTAACCCGGTACAAAACAACCTTTAATTTTTTTTTTTTTATTTTTTTTTTAATAAAACAAGAAAACTAGTTGAATATGGGTACTCTGAATACCGGTGAGGCATGTGTCTTCCCATTTCTGCTGGCCATTTATGCATTATGCATGACACTATGCATAAATCAAAAATGTAAAAGAAACTCAATTTTCAAACGAACTACTCATTAAAATTAACACATGGCTACGGTACCCAATACTTTCTCACGTCTCCCCTTCACCCTCGTCAACACACAACGCCAGCACAACCACCGGTTGTTACTCCACCGTTTCAATGTACCTCCTCAGTTCTCTGTTTCATCAACAAAATCAATTTTTCATCCACAATTGGTTAATAGCCGAAAACTGAAGAGAACCGTCATATCTTCGGCTTGTATTACAAGCCCTACTTTTGTTTCAGAAAATCATTCTAAATCTGAAGAGACGTTCATCGAAGAATCCGATGATAGCGTAGTGACAGTTCAGCCAATTGAAGTTATCAGTTGGGGCTTTCTGTGGAAACTTGTTTATCGCCACAAATGGAAACTCCTTGCTTCTATTTTCTCACTTGTCGGCTGTGCAGCTTGTACACTCACCACGCCTCTGCTTTCCGGTATGTCCTTTTTTTCATTCTGAGAAAGATATAATACACTCTATTGCTTACTTTTGTCCCATGGTACTCGAATAATGTCAATGATATATGTTGTAGATAAACTTTATCTCAACATTTGGCATGAGTCCAAAGGTATAATAATTTGAGAATAAAATGAAGATAATACATAAATACTCTTTTGGGATTTCAGGGTTACCTAATGATTTGACGTGCATTAGGTACCATTCTAATCTATAATTATAAGTCTAATTCAATTAGAGATCGGGTAAGAGTTTTACTAATCTCGAAGAAAAGGCATATGTTATCCATTTATTCTTATTTTATGTGACACTTATTCGAGCGTTAATTAATGAACTTTTTGATCTCGAAGAAAAGGTGTTACACATTCTTCAAAGTCCACAAATACGAATTCCGACCGTATCTCGTATTTTATGTGGGAGTCCAAAAATAAATAGGTCTCAGATATTAAAAAATAAATAAAATTATCCTAATTAAAATCTAAGTGACAAAATAGAAGAATAAATTAAACAAATAAATACATAAGTTAAATAACTAATCAACCTCAAATACTTTAAAAGAAATAAAAAGAAGAAAATATTAAACTAAGTGATTTTATAGAAACGCTTAGTTTCT
Source organism: Solanum virginianum (assembly GCA_000787875.1). Taxonomy (NCBI): domain Eukaryota; kingdom Viridiplantae; phylum Streptophyta; class Magnoliopsida; order Solanales; family Solanaceae; genus Solanum; species Solanum virginianum. Next base: position 19,333 of record DF361672.1, read on the forward strand.
ACCAGTGTCAGCAGGTCACAAATGACATGGGATCACTATAGAAGCGCTCTAATCGATAAATAATACAGTATAAGCAAAATGACCCAGAGGTTCATTACATTGAACCTTTTTTATGAGAGAATTTATATTTTCAACTCTTTCGTGATATAATCAAAAATTTTCCTAAATGACATTTAGTTATCATCCAACAATTCACTAAGTCTTAAAAAGCTCTTTGAAAAAAAAAATTAAATTAATAACCTGTAGAACAATATATGTTGATGTTCAATATATATAATGAATAGTAAACAATGATTTTATCTAAAAAAGAGATTTTAAAGTATGTACTTTTCACGTGAATCTTGCGTCAATCAATAAAATTTATATGAGAGAACAAAATTATTAAAAAATATCAACTATTATTAAAATATATTTTATATCTATTAAATGATATAGCTTGTACCAAAAAAAAAAGACAATCAATAGATCCTGTTATCGAAAATAATGACGATATATTTTTATTCACAATCAAAATAATCTTATATAGTTAAATTAAAAAAAAAATTCATGTAGAATTAGAATGACTAACTATTTTCTTGTGATGGATTTAACGATCCAAAAATTGTAGTCAAAATTATAAATAAGTCAATTTCAAATTAGTAATTATATATGAATTATTATAAATAAAAATTAAAAAAAAATCTCAATTAGCAACTTTTTATAAAAACAATATATGATAATTTATTATTTAATTTCAAGAACATACTAAAATTACAAAGAAACTTCCCAATTAGCAATTGTCACATGATAATTTATTTTCGTAAACACAAAAAATGCCAAAATCTTAAAAAAAGTTGCCTCAAATGAGAAAAAAATTTATTTTTTCAATCATAGATGCTATTATTTATTTTATATAAAAAAATAAAATTAGCAATTGTCTATCAAGAAAAGACAATAATTTATTGTTGTAAACTCAAGAGTATATTCAAATTTTAAAAAACAATTGTTGTATACTCAAGAGTATATTAAAATTTTTAAAAACTTAGCTCAAATGACAAATATTTTTTTCTCTTTAATCATAGTTCCTATCAAGATTG
>DF361672.1:20468-46760 GCA_000787875.1 Solanum virginianum
AATGTAAACATAAAAAACATATTAAAATTTAAAAAACTTACCCTAAATCACAAATAAATTTGTTACTTTAATCATAAGGTATCTCAAAATTTCATAACAACTTTTCAATTAGCGATTGCCTATAAAAAATACAAGATAATTTATTTATTATAAACATTTTAAAAAATATATATTTTTTTAAAAAAGCTTACCTTAAATCAAAATCAAATATATCTATTTGAATCATAAATACTATCAAAATTTTAATTAATGCCAAACTTTTTTCTTTGCGTATAATAGTTGTGGACGATACTTTAAACTTAAATAAAGAAAGACAACTATCAGTAATTAATTAGTTAAAGAAATCCTCATTTTAAAGTGATTCAAAGCTAAACAAAACCTATTTAAAAATTAATAGACATCTAGGTTTAAAAAAGTTGACTATTTGATTAAAAAAGATTTTTCCTTTAAAAAAATATATTTTAGGATGATTTTAGATTTCTTTTGAATACTTTAGGAAATTATTTTTTTCCTCAAAAAATTAAATCAACGTGACAATATTGTGGTTTTTCTTTTTTGAGGGGGTTGGGGACTTTAGGCAGTTGATTTTCTTTTTGTCAAAATTTTAAAATTATGTGTTTAACTTTTTTTTTTAACTTTAGAGCTATTGTTGGTTTTTTGATTTGTAAGGAAAGTTTGTCAAAATATATTTTTCTTTGTATCACAGAATTTAGGAGTCTTTTTAATTTTAAATATTATATGTATGATATAATAAATCAAAAAAATAAGTGAATGAAATAATTTTATCTAAAGTGACATTATTTAAAAATTCAAATAATATTATTAGACCTCCAATATATTATAGATTAGATGGTGTAATTAAAAAGAAATTAAAAAAATTAAGAGGACAAGTTGAAAGTTTGGGTGCTTTCGGATAAAGGGAAGACGTCTTCCCTCTTCTCCTCGCCGTTTATGCATACTGTATGTATGTATAAATAAAAAATCTAAGTAAATTTTCAAACGAACTTCTCATAAAAATAGTACTACATGGCTACTGCACCCAACACCTTCTGTCTCCCCCTCAGCCCCTTCACTACACAACGCCAGCGAAACCACCGGGTGTTACTCCACCGTTCCAGTGGACCTCCTCAGTTCTCTATCTCATCAACACAACCATTTCGTCCCCAATTTGTTAGGTGCCGGAAGCTGAAGCAGTCCGTCATATCTTCAGCTTACATTACAGGCCCTGCTTTTGATGCTTTTGTTTCAGAAAACGAACCTAAATTTGAAGAATCGGATGATAGCGTAGTGGCGGTTCAACCAATTGAAGTTATCAGTTGGGGCTTTCTGTGGAAAAAAGTTTCTCGCCACAAGTTGAAGCTCCTTGTTTGTGTTTTCTCTCTTTTCGTCTGCACCACTTGTTCTCTCTCCCTGCCTTTACTTTCCGGTATGCATTTCTGTTTTGGGAAAGTTATAACATGCTCTACTACTCCAATCGTTTCACTTTACTAATTTTTGATAGATTAGTTTAATATTTGAAATTTAGGCGTTTGAAAATGATTAAAAAAATATTCTATAAGTTGTCACTCTCATCATATTAAAATGCTGAAAGAATGTATCATTGGTCAAAGTAAATGTAGTTTGACTTTCATAAAGCAGAACATGGTTAGTAAAAGTAAAAGGTAAGAGGCACCCAAGAATGTTGCCTCATTGTCAAATGAAGTGATTGAGAGCCGTGAGGTCTCCATGCAATGTGTGCGAAAGCTGGTCTAGATACCACAGCCATAAAAAAGTGAAAGGAGTGAGTATTTACTTTGATAAGATGGTACTTAAATGATGTCAATGATTTTTTTTTGATGAAGTAGGTAGAATTAAATGATGTCAATGATATTGTACTTAAACTCTACATCGAAGTCAAAAACTTGAATAACTTTTAATTAGTCGAAGTTGAATAAATTAGAACAGTATTAGATATTGTGTAACATCACAAGTTGGAAAGAATTTCGTATAAGTTGAAAAGGAGTACTCCTATTTAGTTTTTGCTACTTTTACTTCTTATAAGAAAGAGCATTGATTTTCAGTTGATAGGAGGAAATAAAATGCAAACATTCTCATTTTTCTAAAATGAATTGTAATTTGTAATAGATATTTCAGGTTTTAAGGCAGTTAGATGGCAACAAAAATCAAAAATTTTCAAGTCAAATTTCAATATTCAGTTTTTACAAAAAGATATATTTTCACCTAATGTAAGATAGTGGAAACATGTATTGGCATTGAATTGAATCCCCTTCGTTAAAAACATGTATTGCTTAGATAAAGTAAAAATATTTACATATGCATTGTGAACTCCCTCGACAACTGGTAATTGTGGCATTCTAGCATTTTTTTTATTCCCCTTGTTAAAATATCTGCGCCGCCATTGCTTGTGAGTGATAAAAGATAGAGTTAATGAATACTAGTGATAGTTAACATCTAGCCTTATTTCTAAAGCAATTTGCGTTAGAGAATTATACTTCTGCATAGACAATTTTTATCAAACATCTCAGGAATGAGGATGTGGGATATTTTTATATCAATATGCAAAATTCAGTTTCTATATACATTTCATCCAAGAACAGTTGTCCACATGTGGAGTTTACGGATTATGTTAAGCACCTGTAGCAACAGCATTTTAAGATGATGGATATTTCTCTCTTAAATATGCTAATGCTAGAGATAATACTATTATATGGAGAAGTTTTAAGTATGTTTAATTCGCTTAAATTTTTGGAATGACAAGGTTGAGTAGGAAAGAGTTTGCGTTTGGTTTGGCAACGGGGTGGTCAATACTACAGGGCAGTTGCATATGTAAATCATATAACTATTCAGCCAAAATTTGAACCAAATACGTGGGAGTACATAATTTTATTGCAGGAAAGGTGCAAGTTTTAGATGTGGCATGTTAAAGTTGTTTGACCTATCAGAGCCAATTTAGGATCTGAGTTGCCAATTTCCTTTCTGTCTGCTTATTTTGGTTGAAATGCTGGGCGTGTTACTTACATTATCCGAAAATCAAGCAGATGAAAATCTGTCATCCCCTTTCTGCCCCTTGGAGGAGAGAAAATAAAAGCCACAAGTCAATTATATTAGTAGTTCAAGATGCTATCGCCATATTAGGCAAGATTGTAGGTGAAATTTCAGCACAAGTGAAAAGACACTTTGATAGAGTGGTGGCACTAGGCCAAATTTCTTGAAATACTAGTTAAAATTATGATTGCGATACAATTGCATGTGGAACCTCATGGATGAGAGTCAATATACTCCCTCTATTCCAAAATAAATGGTTTATTGGGGGTGTGACACACCCCAAAAGAAAGTTAATTAGTGAGTAATTTGTCAATATTATCCTTTTGTTTCTTCTTAAACTTTTTGTAAAACTAGCGAGAGTTGAAAAACCCATTTAAGAGAAGGGTAACTTTGGAAAAAGTAAATTAATACATCTTTAGACTTTGGAAAAAGGCCTTTCAATTGTTTGACCTTATCATTGCAGGAAGATTTTTTGAGGTACTAATTGGAACAAGACCAGATTCTCTGTTGGAACTTCTCGGTAAAGTGGGACTTCTATATACACTGGAGCCAATTTTTACAATTATCTATGTGGTGAACATGAATTCCATTTGGGAGAAAGTTATGTCCACCTTAAGGGCTCAAATTTTTCAGAGAGTACTGATTCAAAAGGTGAGAGCTAAAATCAGATTAGGTAGCTGTCCAAATTTTAAATTGATGTATATCGATTTGTTATAAGACGATAGTTAATTAGTGACATCTTAAATTTTGGAATGGTCATGAGTTATCAGCATTTGAACATAAATATGCTTTTGGAACTTTTGTGACTAGGACAATTTAGAATTGGTATCATGCTAGTCTCATGGATTTAAGGTAACACATCTTTTAACTACTTCATTTCTCATGATTCCTTGGTAACTCTAACATTCTTCTAACCTTGTTAATAATCACTGCCTATTGCCTTTTTGTAATGGGAAAGTAAATCAACTGACTTACAAAATAGTTATTTTACCTACCAAAAGACATGTTGTTTTTTCACTTCAACTGTTTTGGAAATGTTTGCCAAGATTTATTGTAGCATGGGGAAGATAAATCAACTATGAAATAGTTATGGACGCACAGGAGCATATGTATCTCCTTTTGGCTTCAACTGCTTTGGAAATGTTTTCCAAGATTATTTACCCTTGCAAGTTTATTCAGCACATCCTTGTTAACGTGTTGCCTCTCGTTCTGTTTGCAGGTTGACTTTTTTGACCGTTACAAGGTACGATACTTCATTTATTGTTCAATATATTTCATCATACAAGGCCGTAGCTGCCCTTGCGTGCTTGTATTAATTCCTAATAGATTTTACTTTTATTTGTCCTAAGGTCTAAGAATGCGCTGGTTATAATTGCTTGCTTTTTAGGTCCCTTTGTTTTGGCCATCTTGGTCTAAATACTTGCAGGTTTTGAGAGAACTACCTTTCTCACACATGCTGCTGTACAATTTCCCTGTTTTATTTCAAGGAAGACTCTTCTACTATTAAGGAAGCAAAGTGCCTTTTTTATCTGGAAAAATTCTTACACTTGTGGTTGAAATGGTTTTTGATTTATTCTTTGTTTTAGTGTTCTATATGTACTTCTTTCTGTATTTCTCATTTCAATTATAGATAAATACTTCCAGTTGCTGAATAACCTTCTTCAGAGACAGGAAAACAAGGAAAAAGCAAAGGAAGACTTCATGATTCTGTACAATCTTTTTTCCAAAGAACCAGAAGTTTTTTTGTTATTAGTATAGTGCATCCAGAAGGTTTGTCTTCGAATTTTGTTTGCTTAAAGTTTCTAAAAAATGTCTCGTGGTACGTACTTAATGTAAGTACGTAACTTCTGAGGCAGCCTTTTAGCACTGTAGATTTGCAGCTTTTGATTAGGTTTTTCAGTTATAAGAGATCATATAACCCTGAGCAGATGATATTATGACCTGTGTGGTATGCTGTTAGGGAGGGTGGACTACACATTGTATACTTGATCTTGCTCTTTTCTAGTCCTTCCAAGTCTGGCTGTCTACTTAAGACTCATATATTTGGCGTCTCGATTTACTGCTCTTCGCATGCCTACCTATTATTCATTTTGTTTTCTATTTGTAGGTTGGTGAATTAACAGCTCTATTAACATCTGATCTGGGTTCTCTTTTTCTTGGCTAAAATTTCCCTATATGTTTCCAAAACTTTCGGTTCTTAAGATCCCTTATTTAGACACCACTCTTTTCTGATTTATCTTGTATATATGTACACGGTGAGGCCTCAATTGCATATTTCTTGACTCCAGATTTCAGCTGTCGGTTTTCCCTTGATGAACTCGAATGCACTGTCCATTAATTTTCTTTCTCCTTCCTCCCGTCCACCTGCTTTTTCTTTATGAGAACCTTGCATCATGATCTTTCACATAGATGGATTCTCTTTTCATGCAGGTGGTGGGAACATTATCCTTATTGTTTGCGCTATCTCCCCAACTTGCACCAATTCTGGGCTTACTCATACTTGCAGTGTCTATTTTAGTCGGTAAATATTTTATTATTGATATACTGGTTTTTCTGTGCACTCTAACAAGTTATAGATCTGGGAAATACCTTTGTTGAATTCTCAGTTTCTCGGTGTGCACTTAATAGTTGTAATCATAATAAAACACTAATATATTTTTCAGCTTGACTTGTATAATTTAATTAATATAACTTATAAATTGTACTTTGTCACATCCCAGACCCCACTTGTGGGATCACACTGGGTATGTAGTTGTTTTACTCTTGTGATATTAGCTTGATTGTATTGACCTTATGTGGTGATTAGTTATATTGCTCAAGGAAATGTATCTTGGTATGCACAAAAAGAGGAAAAAATACCATATTAAAAATTGTTTATTGATATGATAGCAAAGTCAAGTAATAAGTAGAAATGAAAATGCAGAAAGTAGATAATTTGTGGGTCTTAGTAATGACTAGTATTCTGTTTGAGTTGTATGCACACCTTTCTAATGTTTATGAACTTATTAGCTCTGTACAAGAGTTCAACTGTAAATGTCTTCAAAGCTCATGGACTGGTCCAAGCATCAATAGCTGATTGTGTGACTGAATCATTTTCTGCCATTCGCACTGTAAGTTCATATCTATGGCTCATTCAGATCTTAACCTCAACTTCTGTAACTTTGCTAAGTGTCAGATTGTCCTGTGATGCCCTTAAGCTTCTTTCTGGCAATGAATACGACTAAACTGACCTCTTCTGCAGGTGAGGTCATTTAGTGGGGAGAAGCGTCAGATGTCAGTATTTGCTCGCAAGGTATTCTAGAGGCTATTTGATTTCCTTAGGTTTAGTAAGGACTAGAGTTTTCATGCTTGATGTTCTAGAGATGCTAGAGTGTATTTGTGACAGGTACTGGAGTATGAGAGTAGCAGCATAAAGCTTGGAACCTTCAAATCCTTCAATGAGTCAGTGACAAGAGTCGCAATTTATATCTCCTTAATGGCTTTATATTGTCTTGGTGGAAGCAAAGTAAAGTCAGTAAGTACTTTAAGCAAAGTGATGGATATTTAATCTTACCTACAAAAAAAAAAAAATGAAAGATGGATATTTATGTCTTAAAGAGTTTATCCATCTTAAGATGTAATTTGTTTTCAAGTTTTGAGTATTAAATCTGGCAGCACTTTTTTTCATCCACTATTAAATTATATCTGGACTCTCTTTGTCTAAGGATTTGACTTTATATGCCTATTAACTGATCATTCAAATTACATCATATGCAGGGTGAATTATCAGTGGGAATTGTGGCTTCATTTATTGGATATACATTTACATTAACTTTTGCAGTGAGTTGAACTTTTTTTGATGTTGCTCACTTTTCCCCCCATTTTATCTTCCATCATCTACTTAACATATTATGCATTATAGGTTCAAGGACTCGTAAATACCTTTGGAGACCTTCGTGCAGCTCTTGCAGCAACTGAGAGAATTAACTCTGTTTTATCCGATGCTGAAATTGATGAAGCACTTGCATGTTCTTTAGAGAAAGAAATTAACCAAAAGCAGGTCGATGATGAGACTTTAGAATTATACTTGATGAATGATTCTAATGAGAAAAAGAAATCTACCAAAACAAGATACATGTCTACACTAAAATTTGGTAGCAGTGTCCGAAAACTGGCGGAGACTGGTGATATCTGTCTTGAAGGTATATACTTTTGCCATCTGTTTTTTTGTGCCGGTTGTACTAATTGGAAAAAGTGGATATAGTATTTATTTTGATAAGTTGATACACTGTGGGTATAGATAATAAGTTTGATTAATTTATTTAGTTCCTTTTTAGAAGGGTAAATCTATAAGGTAGACCTTTCTGTAACTTTTTTATCAAGGAGATTTGCTGGTCGCTTTTCAGTAAAATGTTTTGCTTATGAAGACTTCTTTTGTTTAGGAGAAACAGATCATATTCTTGTCTGTTCATCTATGGTTTCAGGTAGTTGGCACTCCATTTCTGAAAAAGGCAGTGGGAAGAAGTAATGGAAAATACACCATTTGTAAATTAATAAAATGCTTTCCATATTTTGCATGCAGATGTGGATTTCTCGTATCCAGTGAGGCCTGATGTGGAAATCCTTCGTGGTCTTAATTTAACCCTAAAATGTGGAACTGTTACAGCTCTGGTGGGACCAAGTGGTGCAGGGAAAAGTACAGTAGTACAGCTATTGGCTCGTTTCTATGAGGTCTACTTTCTATTATCTGTTTGAATAGTCCTGAATACAAGTTTTTATGGTCCTTCTAGGAAGGTCTAAAGGTAAATGTATCAGCCAATAACCTGACCTTGCAGCCAACTCGAGGTCGCATAACTGTTGCTGGAGAAGATTTGCGAACATTTGATAAGAGCGAGTGGGCACGGGTTGTCTCTATAGTTAATCAAGTATGTATTGCTCTTTTCTCTCCAACACTCACTGTTTAAGCAGTGAGACACTATTCTCAGGAATGATTGTCCTGAGCCTTGCAATCACTTTCTATTTGTTTCTGACATGCATAAAATCTCGCTTGTAGGAACCTGTTCTTTTCTCTGTCTCGGTTGGAGAAAATATTGCTTATGCTCTCCCTGATGAATATGTATCCAAGGATGACGTGATAAAGGCAGCCAAGGCTGCCAATGCACACGAGTTCATAATTTCAATGCCACAGGTTTGTCATTTCTGAAAGGCTGCTTCTTTCATGCCTCTATGTAATATTTACTCTTATATCTGCTAATTATTTATCAAGAAACTGACAGGGTTATGACACATTGGTTGGTGAACGTGGTGGTTTATTGAGTGGTGGACAGAGGCAGGTAGTAAATTGCTGTGCTGTTTATGCATGCACTTACCATAGCTTTTGATTACTTTTTCCCTCTTCACAAGTTTGCAGAGTTATATTGACTGTACCATCTTTTCATTTTCAGCGAATTGCTATTGCAAGGGCTCTACTGAAGAATGCCCCTATTTTGATTCTTGATGAGGTAATTTTTGACCCCCTTTGATCCCTGTGTCCATTGACTTTCACAATGTATGCAGTTCTGTGGGTGGCCTTAGTATTTTTTTAAAAAAAATTTTGTTTCTTTTGAAAATTGGTGATTTTCTGTGGGTGGCCTTAGTATCTTCTTTTTCTTTGTAAATTCTGGTTCAAGCCTGCATAGGCAGATTTAAACTTCTTATTTGTTGTAGCATTGCAAGCATATTTCCCAGTCTGCTCTAGGAGGACCGTGGTCATTATTTACATCATAAAATTACATCCATCCTGCTCAATTCAGAACAGTATAAGTATGGATGACAAATTCCTAGGTCTTAGATGATATTGTTATCAGGGGTGGACCGTGTGCATTAGTTACAGTTCGTTTGAATCCTATAGCTTGACCATGTATATATGTATAAGAAAATCCACCAAATGGATCAGAAATGTAGAAATTACTCATGGAGGAGCTCAACTGAAAAGAGAAAAGGAAGTTACAGTGGTACCATGGGACAAGATCTATGTGCCAAAGAAATATGGGGGGCTCAACATCAAAAGTAGTAAATTCTGGAATGTCGCTTCTGTGGGCAAATTATTGTGGCAATTGGCCTCAAAGAAGGATGTGCTATGGGTTAAATGGGTACATGTACTCTTTAGGAAGGCTCAACCTGATATTTGGACACAGCCCTCCATTGGACTGTAGCTGTTGGGGAGAAGTTAAATACAATCAAATATGACATGACTGCTTGGTATTTGAATGATAAAGACGTACTGACATCTAATGGTACTTACTCAGTTGGTAGTAGTTATATTGCTCTGAAAGACAATCTGACTAGACAACAGGTAGTAGATTTGATATGGAGTAGAGTTATGCAACCTAAACATAGGGTTGTACTGTGGTTAGTAACTCAAGAGTAAACTGCTTACAAAGGATAGAATGGCAAAGGTGAATATCCCAGTGGGGGACGCCACATGCTGTCTATGTGATGGATTGCATAATGAAACACATCAACATTTTGGTTGTTGACTACAGCTGGATAAAAGAGGTAAGACGCGCACTCATTACATGGGCTGGAGTAACTGGCCAACTACACGAGGTGCAACTATGCCTGGAATGGATCAGAAAGAAAAGATGGAGACAGTTGAATAAGGAAGTGGTGCCAGCAGTATGGGGTGCTGTGAAACTCGGGGTGGGGGGTGGGGAAGGGGGATCGATCGTAAACAGTCGACTTACCTGTAGGTTAGTTAAATAGGCAGACTGTTATGAATTATAAATGACTGAAAGATAAATGAAGACAAATTGTATACTGGTCCGGATCACCGATGTGGTGCCTAGTCCAGCTTCCTTGGGTTACAAGGGCTTCCTGTAGAGCTTTGTGTGAACTTGATTGTACAGATTGTGTTGGTTTCTCTTGATTTGAACAGTTCCAGATTTCTCGTTGTGGCCACAAATTCTACTTGTATCTCACACTAATCTCTCTTTGTCTTTCAATGCTCACTAGTAATTCTAATGAATACATTGCTTCTTGCAAGATGAATATTGATTCTTGTTCAAATGAAGTTGCACCCTTGCTCGTTCGATCTGGATCTACTTTTATAGGTGCTTCCTTGTGACCGTTGAAGAAAATCTTGTTGCCTTGATTGATGACGAAACTGATTTTGCGTGATTGCTGAAATCAAATTTTCCTAATTTGATTTGTGATTACTGACTTGTGAAGATTTTCTCTTAGGGATAACCCGAGGAAATTTTCTCCTTCAATCAAGGATATGATCATAATCCATGATTAATATTATGTCTGTACCAGATACGTCTGTATTCCTTTCTTTGTTCAGCTGAATACCACGCCAAGCATTGTTCTTTGTCTGTTCTGGGATCTGCCTTGATCTTCCTGGGTCTTCTTTTCTTGTGTTGTGCCAAGTAACAATCTTCCTTGATTATTTCTCTTTCCTTGTGTAGTTGAGTGGAAATCTTCCTTGATTGTCAACTTTCCTTGACTGTTTCTCTTTCCTTGTATACTTGAGTAACAATCTTACTGCCTTTTTCTTCCTCTTGCATAGTAGGTTTAAAGGATTAGTTTGTCGTCATTATTAAAACATATAGAGGCTAACAATCTCCCTTTCTTTTTATGATGACTATAAAAAAAAGTTGAGGCAGGTTAACTTCCTTGATTGGATATTCTCCCCTCTACATGTATGCCATGGTTCACTAGCTGACTCTGAATTTTCTTGCTCCATTCTCCCCCTTTGACATTATCGAAAAGAAAAAAGAGCAAAAAAGAACAATATGTGCGGAGATAGGAACAACTACTAAACATGAAAAGCAGACATAGCTCGGTAGCATGCAGAGCACATAGTTGCAGGGGGATCAAACATCCCCTGTTACAAAGCAAAAACAGATTGTTTTAAGAGGGCCAGTAACAGATAGTTTGAAGAGAGGACACCAAAAAAAAAAGTTGGATCAATGCGTGGCCAAGAAGTACTTAAGGGTATTAACCCTTTTGGAGAATTCGTTATAGGATCTTTCATCGTTCGGGGCAAGGTTGGAGTAAGAAGTCTGAATAGTCACAGCAAGATCAATCTGAGAGGAGCCAGCTCCGTGGTTAAGGGAGTCAACAACTCGGTTGATCAGTTTGTTGACGGTTTTAATCCCTTGCTGCTGAATGCTATCCATAGAAATCTGTAGTTTTCCCACATCAGTACCTGTATCCTTTGATAGCTGAAGGATCTTGTCCATTTTCTCCTGCATGTACTGCATTCCATCCTCTAAAGCTGATAGTCTTTCCTTAATCTCAGCCACTTCTTTCAGTAAATCTGTGGCTGAGTCCGCGTGATCTCGCTACTCCGAGACTGTTTGTTGACAGTTTTAATCCCTTGCTGCTGAATGCTATCCATAGAAATCTGTAGTTTTCCCACATCAGTACCTGTATCCTTTGATAGCTGAAGGATCTTGTCCGTTTTCTCCTGCATGTACTGCATTCCATCCTCTAAAGCTGATAGTCTTTCCTTATTCTCAGCCACTTCTTTCAGTAAATCTGTGGCTGAGTCCGCGTGATCTCGCTACTCCGAGACTGTTTGTTGACAGTTTTAATCCCTTGCTGCTGAATGCTATCCATAGAAATCTGTAGTTTTCCCACATCAGTACCTGTATCCTTTGATAGCTGAAGGATCTTGTCCGTTTTCTCCTGCATGTGCTGCATTCCATCCTCTAAAGCTGATAGTCTTTCCTTGATCTCACCCACTTCTTTCAGTAAATCTGGGGCTGAGTCTGCCGTGATCTCGCTGCTGCAAGACCGTTTGACCTTCACCTTGACAGAGCCTTTCTTCAACCATTTTCCATCAATCAGAAGGTATCCCATGGTAGCAAAAATTTGAATGTTATAGGTTGCGAAGACTTGAAGAGGCTTGTAGTCAAAGAGATCAATGTTCAAGCCAATGAGAATGCGAGAGATGATCAATCCATAGAGTGCATGAGGACCAGATTCAGCAGCATTTTCAATCATATAGGTCCGAAACATTCGAGTCAGTTTATCTTTTACTTCTTCAGTAGGCAGTAGAGGACAAAAACATCCCTGTTGGTGATATTTCTCTGGGATCCCTCCCTGGGGAGCAGAGTAGTTGCTATAATGTGAGCCTAGATAGGATTCTGAAGGCAGATGTTGGAAGGACCAAAATCAGATGGGTCCAACTCAGATTCAGCCACAAAGATTTTGGCTTCATCTAGAGTTACTTCAAAGTCATCAGGCCAACACCCAGTCATGAAAAGAATGACAACACATAACTTGGTTCTAAGGATTTGTAGGAACAAAACATTGTTCAGAATAATTCGATTTCCCAGGGCGAGGGTTTCTAGTTCCCCACTGTCCTTAGAAACCCTAAGATTGGAATAAAACATATGAATGGGTTCCTCAAACTTTTAAACCACAAAGCTGAAAAATGGAGATAACTCCTGAGCTTCGAAATAAGTACTTACAACTCAATGAGAAGCCTCCATTTGTTCCAAATTTATCACCCTTCACGTCATGATTGGGCAATTCATAAAGTCCAAGAACTTGCCTTTGTGGTCTGCACTCCAGAAAAGACACGTCTGTCAGAGTGAAATCATTGGCTTCTCTCGACCATAACTTTTTGTTAGGCTGATATTTTCCTTGTGAACGAACAGGGTTGGAAGGAAGGGTTTGGATTCAGAATCAAAGGAGTCTGAAACAGGAGACATGAATTCGGTTTCAGAGGGGTTAGGGAGTCTTTTACTTGAATCTCTAGTGGATGAAACCATGGAAGATCTTTCTCTCATAGAGGAGAGGAGAGGAGAGAGAGTGAGTTGTGGAGAAATTTAATGAGTGAAGGAAGTATAAGAAGAGAGAGTGGAGGAAGTGCGGGTTACCTCTCTTATGTGATTTGCGAGCTATTGCATAGGAGCGGGGGTTTACCCTGTGTGTGCCCAAAGGGTAGCGGCTGCGGGTTCATCTTGTCATAAAAAAAAGTTGGAGGGTTTAAGATGTGAAAGATGCGTAACGTGATGCTTTGGAAAAGGAAAAAGAGTATGGGGAAAAGGAAAGTGCATAAAATAATCAAGTAATGATGGTAAAAATCTTTTTGCCAAAAAAAAAAAACACTCCTTGCAAAATATGGCTTTAAATGCAATAATTTTAAGAATTAAAGAGAGTGCAGCGAATTATGATTTTGAAAGGGAAACTCCAAGACATTCGCGGAGAAAAAAATCGATCTTCCAAAAGAGATTGAGAATGTCCGCCAATTGATTTTTAGAATCAGTAAATTCTAACATGAAATCTTCATTTTCAACAGGATTTGTAATAGAATGATACTTAATATCTATATGCTTTGCTCTAGAATAATGTACAATATATATGGACAGATTGATAGCACTAGTATTATCACATATAATATGTACTGATTCATAAGATAATTCCTAATCAAGTAATTGATGCATTATCCATAACAATTTAGTTTAATACCTCCCTACTGCTAAGTACTCTAATTTAGTGGGTGATAGAGCCGCCGAAGCTTGATTTTTTGCTTTGCCAAGATTTTGACAGGTACCACTTGTGTACTTTTATGATCATTGTTATCATCTACGAATCAACATTTGAATATCCAATTAAATCAAAATTTGTTAAATGAGGATAATAATCTGAAATCTTGTGTCCTTATGAGATATTGAATGATTCTTTTTACATAGTGAAATGAGATTCCTTCGGAGTTGACTGTAATCTCGCACATTTGCAGACACTAGACATGATGTCTGGTCAACTGGCTGTCAAATGTAATAGTGATCCAGTCATCCCTAGACACATTTTCTCATCAACATTTTTACGTACCGCATCTTTTGACGCAAGTTCAGGGGCTCATAGGAGTCTTAAAAACTTTACCTTTTCAATCTCAAATTTTTTGATAGGCTCCTTTCTGTACATGGTTTGACTAATGAAGGTACCCCTAGTCGGCTACTTGATTGTTAGTCTCACGAAGAATGTAAGTTCTCCCATAAAATTCATACAATTTCTCCTTTCATGAGGCCAGCAAAATCTCATAGAGACTAGCATTAGAACTTCCAAAAATAATGTCATTCACGTAAACTTGAAAAATAAGGATGCTAGATTTTGATTTTTGCATGAAAATAGTTTGTATCGATTTTTCCTCGTTGGGAAATTTTTTCAAGTAAAAGGTACTTATTTTCTCATACCAAGCCTTACGGGTTCGTTTGAGACTATAGAGGGCTTTAGTTAGTTTGAAAACATAATCTAAACCGGAGGGATTCTCAAAGCTTGAAGGTTGCTTAACAAAGACTTCTTCCTATATAAGTCTATTTTACATCCATTTGAAAAAGTTTAAAGCATTTTAAGTATGTCTGCTAACAGAACTTCAAATAGGTTCTAACCTGGCCACAGGTGCAATCTTTCATCGTAATCAATACCTTCTTATGGCAAATAGCCTTGAGCGACTAACCTTGCTTTGTTTCTAATGACTTTGCCTTCTTCATCCAGCTTGTTTCGGAAGACCCATTTGGTTCCTATTAGAAAGACTTCTTTTGGTTGTTTCATTAATGTCCATACCCAATTTCTTTCGATTTCATCCAGTTCTTCCTTCTTTGCCTTCATCCAAGACTCATCACCTAGTGCTTAATCAATTTGTTTTAGTTCTAGTTGTGATATGAGTGACGAGAATGCTTTATTTTTTTCATGGAAGCTTTAGCTTGCTTTTTTTCATTTGGGTCTCCTAGAATCAAGTCGTTTGGATAGCTTGCATTGTGCCTCTACTCTCGTGGGATTGAGACTTAAGGTGGTTCAGATGGATCAATTGACTTTTCCGTCTGAGGTAGTTGACTGCTCAGTTATTTCCTCAACATTTTTTGGATCGGGTTATTGCTTTGTTTCTTCAGAGGATTTTTCAACATGTTCTGCATCAGCACATTCAATTTTAGAATACTGAACACTAAGAGCTTACTTGGAATGACTTATTTTAAGTGTTCTCAAGTTGAAATAGCTTTTAAGCACTTTCTGATTGTTTGGGTAAATCTTAGAAGTACTTAGAAGCACGTTGTTTTAAGTTAAAATGATAAAAATAAACCAAAAGTCAAAAGTCAATCCAAATAGGCTCTAGGTTAGAATCATCAACTACCACATGTACAAATTCTTCAATGCATAGAGTTCTTTTATTGAAAATTTTGAAAGATCTATTGGAGGAGAAGTATCTTAGAAAATTATCTTCATCCCTGCGAGGATCAAATTTTCCCAGATTATTCTTACTATTATTGTATATGAAATACTTACATTTGAAAGGTTGGAGGTAGCTGATGCTAGGATGTGTCCATATGTGTTGGTTTCCTTTCCTTGTGCAGCTGCATACCATGCCGAGCATTATTCTTCCTCTGTTCTGGGATCTGCCTTGGATCTTCCTGTGTCTTCTTTCCTTGTGTTGTGCCAAGTAACAATCTTCTTGGATTGCTTCTCTTTCCTTGTGTAGTTGGGTGGAAGTCTTCCTTGATTGTCAACCTTCCGTGACTGCTTCTCTTTCCTTGTGTATTTGAGTAAAAATCTTTCTTGCTGCTTTTTTCTCCCTCTTGCATAGTAGGTTTATGGGATTAGTTTGTCATCATTAAAACATAAAGAGGCTAATACAACTATGCCTGGAATGGATCAAAAAGAAAAGAGGATTCAGTTTAATAAGTGGTGGCAGCAATGTTGCGTGCTATGATATACCACACTTGACGAGCAAGGGACTATAAGTTTTTTAGAGGTGAAATTGTAAATTCCAGTTTTGTAGTATCACACATAAAGACAATCATCATAGAAAGGATAGAGTTCTTACAGGGGTCTAGAAAAGCTCATAGATGTCGATTTTTTATCCAAAGATTATGTTATTAGGGTTCGTTTGGTAGAGTGTATAAAAATGATGCTAAATAGAGTGTATTATTAATACTTGCATTAATTATACTTAGACTATCTATTATGTATTGTTTGGTTTGGTGTATATTCCCTTTCCTTTCCTTTTTATCATATCTAGTTTATTCTACTTATAGGTTTTTGAGACGAGAGTTTCTAGGAAACAACCTCTCTACTTCTAGGAGGTAGTAGTAAGGTCAGTGTACATTCTACCCTCCCCAGACCCCACTTGTGGGATTCCACTAGGTATGTTGTTGTCGTTGTTGTTGTTGTTTGGTTTGGTGTATCAAAAATAGTATGCATTGCATAAAAAATTATTTACAAAGATATTCTTCACAATTATGGTGGAAAAGATGTAAAAAAGATTTTGAGGGATAATGTGGTCTTAATCATTCTAATGCATGCATTAAAACATTGCATTATTAATACCTAGAAATCCATGGTATTAGTAATGCACACCTTAATACACAATAGAGTGTATAACTAATGCTTGCATTAGTTACACATAGTATAAAAATGTGTACCAAATAAGGTTATTATTAATACAAAGAGTTAATGCATGCATTATTTTTACCAATGCACTCTACCAAATGACCTCTTAGTTTTTTGGTTTTGTTGAGGCCTACTTAATCATATTACCCTTCCTGGAAAGTGGATATGATTTCTAGTTGCTCTTTAGATATAATGTTTCTGTGTGTTATAGTAGTATTTCATAGTTATTCCCCCCAACCAACCACCCCTGAAAAAAAAGATTGAACCCAGTAGATCAAATGGGTTGTGGTAAAAGTCCAAGCTCGAATGCATAAAGTTCAAATTCTAGATCCACCTTTAATTGTGATACTATGTATATTTGGTGAATATGGCCTCGCTTTCTGTGTTTTCTGCAGGCCACTAGTGCTTTAGACACGATAAGTGAGCGTCTAGTCCAAGAAGCCTTGGACCATCTGATGAAGGGACGAACAACTTTGGTAATTGCTCACAGATTGAGCACAGTTCAGAACGCAGATCAAATTGCTTTGTGTTCTGATGGGAAGATTGCAGAGTTGGGAACACATTTAGAGTTATTGGAAAGGAAGGGCCAATATGCTTCTCTGGTTGATACTCAGAGGCTCGCATTTGAATAATGTATAGCACTTTGTTTTGCTAGTTTATCAGACAATTTCAGAGGCGGCACATTTGAGTTATGGTAATTTAAATTTGTTTTGTTGCTTTAATGACTCTGCTCAACCATGCGTGAGTATTCTGACCCTTATTTCCTTGATGCAGCATGATATTATGCACTGAAGGGGCAATTATTACGGATTGAATATTGGGAGGCTGGTGGATGGATGGATATAGCAGGAAGAACAGAGGAAAAAGTCGTCCCTTTTTCTTTCGGAACACAGCAAGTATACAAAGTTGACATGCAATAAACAGCTGATGTAAAAAATGGTACGATTGCAGCATAATGTAAATCCTGTATCAATGGACATTCACGTCCAGGTTCCCATGAATTGTACACTGTCTGTATTGCAAAATCCAATATTGAATGTTCTTTAACTTCAAGTATGCAATTCATTGGCCTTCCTCTTTATATATATTAATGTTTGAGAGCTATACAATGTGATCTCACATAACTACTGCTTAGCAAAGTCTCTAGGCACTGGAAAATGAGATTTTAGCATTCATCTTTGCAAGACATTCTGTTGGAAGGCTAAGGAATGTATTCATAAACAAGTCGTCAATAGGTGTCACTGTTGCCACCCCAACAAGTTTGCACTTTCCTTCTTCATTTAGCCTCTCCCCTCTTCCTCCTCTAATTCTTCCCTTTGATTCGTCAGATGTTAAAAACGTATCCACAACCAGTGGTGGTGCTCTGTAGATGTTTCCAACTGAAAACCAGAAA
Source organism: Solanum virginianum (assembly GCA_000787875.1). NCBI lineage: Eukaryota > Viridiplantae > Streptophyta > Magnoliopsida > Solanales > Solanaceae > Solanum > Solanum virginianum. The sequence continues at coordinate 38,266 of DF361672.1, forward strand.
TTGGCCTTGAACTCCAGATTAACCTGTAAGAGAGGTATAAGCTTGAAATTTAATCTCTGTTTTTCTCATCTCCTTGATGACTCCATATGTTTCTGTTAAGGACGATATAGTAAAGGGTTAAGCAATGTACCTTGCCATTTTCTTGATTGACATATCCTCTAAGGAGCTGGGGTTCAACATCAATTTTCAAAAAAGGGGGCAACGGCAATCCCAACAACTTAGCAGTTGCAGATGTTAATGGAGGAATGTACAACTTTTCCAAGTCGAAGTCGATCAAAATTTCATCGCTCGACTCAATTCTTTTTCCAGTTCCAGTACCTGTACCCCCTTGGGCATTATAAACAAAATCTGGGTATCTGGAAATACCAAGTTTGCAAGCATCAAAAGTCTTGAAGTCCACACTGTATGTAGCAGTTCTTGGAATTGATGTTTCAGTAACAACACCAGTAGACTGTGGCTGTTGCTGAGAACTTATGATGCTGATTCTTGGTTTTAACTGAAGTGAGGAATATGAAGATACTTGTCTTGATTTGATTTTGGGAAATTGGCAGCAGAATTGAGGAGTTGGTGAGTAAATTTGAGACCCCATTTTGTTAGTGTTTTGAAGAGAAAATGGAGAAAGTAATTTTTTTGTAAGTCAAAAAATTAAAAGTGTGAAGCTATTTTTCTTTTTATGTGAACCTCAACTTGGAGTAGACGAGGCCAATTAGTGTCCGCGAGTTAGGACCTTATCATTACAAGGTGGACCAAGTGGTCGGGTCCTTGTGCATAATTGCAACCGTGCATTTTAGGGATATTAATATTAAAAATTGGATATTTGGAAAAATGAATATTTTTGGAAACTTATAAAGATTTATTTAAGATTTTCATATACAGTACTCCCTTCGTTTTATTTTACATGACACTCTTTGATTTGATATGATATTTAAGGAAAAAAAAAACTTTTGAAACTTGTCTTCTAGAATAATTCTTAGATATTTGCGTTGTTGAAAATCATTTAATTAAGAATAAAAGAAAATTTTTAAGGTTAAATTATTTCCTAAGATGATATTCTTTTCGGGACGGACTCGGAGGGAAAGGGTGCCTGGTAAAATGGGACGAAGGAAATATATAGTAAGTAATAGAAAGTCGAGATTTAACAAAATGCTTATAAGATTTTCGCGACTAATAATTGTTGACTTACTGGTAATTACAGGACTTTTGAAGTAGATAATCTTATATAATAACAATATGACTTTAACATCTTAGTAAAATATTTTTATAAGGTAAATTTCTGTTATAAAGGTATCAAGAAAGTATCATTACAACAACTATTAACAACTACAGAAAGCAAAAACAAACCACATATGACCTACCTCCAGGAAATCTAAGTAATAATAATGTCCCAAGTTGTCCATAACATCCCTTGTACACACACACAAGAAACATCAATTCTTTATCCAGGATGCATGTTGTTATACTCTGTTAGAATTGAAATCGATAAAGATCAACAAGCAACTATGGAAGAAGAGAACACTCAAGCTGTTGTTGCAATGAAGCTCTGCAATAAACTGAAAATCAAAGACAAACATAATCAGCTGTACAACTCTCAAGTAGCCCAACAAATGTAAGTTTCACAGCCTTTGGATTAAGCAATATAAGTTTTAATTCTGACCCATCCAACTTCATTTAGAAGAGCTGATTTGGACAAACAGGAAAGGGCCATGTGGAAGCAGAAATGAGGCAATAGATACTCCGAATTTTCCTTGACAGATTTATTCAGAGTAGTATATTCATAGCTATCCAAAATTGGATTGTAGTGGTAGTCAATCAGATTTCATAAACGTATAGGAATTCTTTTGTTTCCTTCTATTTAGGTATCTTATATATATACATCACAGCTAGCTGAATTGAATAAAAGGCAAGAAAAATTTTCCATTCTTAGTCATTGATTTTCTACATTCCAACATAACATCTTGTCCATAAAACACATAAAAGAACTGTGTTTCACATTGCTTGCTGACTTGTTGCCATTTTTTTTAATATTGTCATATCTTAGGTAGACTCTTCCACATTTGGTTAATGACGTAACTTGTTTAGAATTTTACATCTAAAAAGCTTGCAAATGAACATTATATTAGCTAGTTATAGTTCAAATATTTTATTTAAAGTTGGATTTTTATCATCTCATTCAAATGGTAAAAATTGTACGGGCTAAAAACTTATCAGACCAAATTTTAGGAAATAATCCGTATCTGAAAATTCATTTAAAAGTAACCCCTTCTGTGATGTGAAAACACCAAGATTGTGTCATAAATTACGTATTTAAATAAGTTTAACGTTCAAGATATTGTCATAATTTTTAAATCTATGCACTGTTAATAGATTTCAAACGTAAAAATGTGAAACTCTGTGATAGTGTCCTTCGTCCAGGATTGAGGATACTAGATTTCAAAAATTAACTAATTTTTTGATGACTTCCAGATTTGGACTATTGGCAAATTGGCTATTTTATAATATCCTATTGAATTATCCTGAATCTACAATGATGTGAAAGTTCATTGAGGATTCTTGTCCAGTAGTTTCTTTCCTAGAAATCCGTATGTTGCCCGCCCTTTGGACTAATTATAACCTTCTAAACTCGATGAATAATGGACCTGCCCCTCTACCCTTCTCCACCTAAATACCAAGCTTCGCTTTGCATGGTGTGGGGCATAAACCTGTGACCTCAACCACAAATCCTACATCCTATGCCACTTGAGCTAGGGCTTGGGGGCTGTCCAATCTTCCGTGTGTTTGTTTGACTGTCCCTAACTTGTCTTCAATCAATAAAGTCAGATCGTCTTCGATTAGATCCCACTTGTGAAATCCCACTAGATATGTTGTTGTATGTTGTTGTAGATCACCTTCGACAATGCTTTACAACAGGTAGTTCAATAGTAAAAATGAGGAACCAATACAATAACCCCAAAGAACCTCGACAAGTTTCAGTTGTACAATTTTGAACTTCAACTGTGGTTATTTTTTAACTAACGTATGACCAGGAATTTCCTTGTTGATTTTTCATAAAAGAATTGTTCTCGAGACCTTTTTATCAATATGAAGTAATCATGACACAATATATAAGACTCTTGGATACCCTAAAAGTGGCTACTGGTATGATTTTTTACTTTGAAACAAAAGAGTACCTACAAGGACAGAAGCAAAAAAGGATCATAGAGTCATGGAAAGCATGAACAAGACAAATTATGGTAGTGGATTTTGTCCCTTTGTGAAAGAAAAGAAAAAAAAAAACCTTAGTTGGATGGTCCCTCCACCATTCATATCCACAATTATTATAGTCAATGTCTAGGCCTAATTGATTGTATTTGCATCAATATTTGATTCTCCATGGCCATGTGGGGTGGGGGGACAAGACCACTCCCCCAAAGTCCCAAACCCCATATAAGGTATAGTTTAATTAATAGTTTGGAACATGTCAACGCGCAAAACTTCCCATCATTTTGTCTACCACCTCCTCACATGGTTGCACAATGGATAACTTATACTACTATATTACTTGAAAAGCAAAAAACCTAATGCCAAAAACAACTCTAAAAGTCAGCTCTTTGGCAATCACAGGAAAGGACTAATTGTATTCTTGAAGACATACAATAACATGTAGCTCTCTGTATAAAAATGATAATAGTTTTTGAAATTTATCAAGAACGATAATAGTGATTCAGAAAACAGAGTAATAACCTACAATAACCAATTACGTTGCATTAAAGGTGTAATTTTTACCTGATAAACTTATGTAACTTAAAAAACTCTTGGGGTAGTTTGGTAGAGTGTATAAGAATAATGTTGAATACGGTGTATCAGCAATGCTGTAATTATTTCTTATTCCTTCCCTCTTTTCCATATCTAGCTTATTCTGCTAATGGGTTTTTGTGACGAGGGTTCCCACGAAACAGTCTCTCTAACTCTATGAGGTAGTGGTAATGTCTGCATACATTCTACCCTCCCCAAACCCCACTTGTGGGATTTCACTAGGTATGTTGTTGTTTGTTGTTTGATTTTGGTGTATTAAGGACAATTTACCCTATAATATCAAACAAAAGATTAAATATAACATATCTAATACATGTACTAGATTCTCTAATATAGCCTACCAAACGACCCCCAAGGATAATTGCATTCCTGTAAAGCCATGCTTGAAGCTCAAACTATAATTAAAGACCTTGCAGTAATAGCAGGCTATTGTTGTTTATATAAGCTTCGGCATTTGAGAAAGCAAGCTCATGCGTCTAGTCAAAATGTATGTCAAACACCCACATTAGGACAAAGGTAAATGAAATGCTTCACAGATGCTAGATGGCCATGCAAACTCATTGACTATCAAGACTTATATAAACATTGTACATGGAAAAGCCTCAGAAGCAATGAACTCACTCCCCTTCACATTAATGATGGACAAAAGCTATGTAACTCGAGAAAACATCGTTTTATGGTACGACATTACCAAAATCTAACTTGTGAGTTGCGAATAAGCTTGACATGAATCTAACATGTTGCATGACCTCAGTAAGTGAATATATAGGTTAATGACTCTTTTTCTCAGCACAGGCTACTGGCAAGTTAAGCCATAAAATCATCTACACTTTCAGCAGACAAGAGAAGACCTGAGTGACGTGGCGGTAGGAAGACACGTGCACGATGCCCATCGGATAACTGATTCAGCCACCACAACATCAATCTGCTCAAATTCACCAAGACCAATTGTATGGTTCCTCCTGCTTTGGATGCCTAGGGTTCTAGATCCATTTGATCCACTCTTTCTAACTTCTTCTGTCTCATCTCTTACCACTTGCTCAAAGCTTACTGGAGAGTCTGACAACATAAACACCTTTCCCACACTGGCATCTGTGACATAACTCAAATAGGTTTAAACCCAAGGACTCAAGATGACTGCATAATTTTGGATAGAGCAATTTACATTTTAAGATGAAATTAAATAAGAAAACTGTGAAAATTACCTTTCTGAAGTAAATCAATATCAGACGCTGTAACAGATAAATCAACTTCATAACTCCCTTGACCAACAACTAAACTCGAGCCGAAGAATGTAAAACTAGGCAGTGTTTGAACAGGAGAAGCAAAGTCATGGCCATTTGATCCAACAGTACTACTGAAAGAGAATACAGCGGATCCATAGGAAGTTGTTGATTGTTCAGTTACTAAAGTAGAAAATGATGACTTGCACGTGAATTTTGGTGATTGGGCATCAATTAAAACGGCAGAACCTGTGCCAAAACTGATATCCTGATTCCGAGCCATAAAAGAAGAGCAGCCAGAGCCTTCATCTGAATGCACTTTTAGGCATGGCTCATTGAAATGAGGTGAGATATCCCGTACCCAAGCATGATCTGTTAAGTGTCAAAATTATTTAAGTTTGAGGTAAGACAAGAAGTAAGCTGCGCAACTGATACATCCTCAACTGCTTCACTACTTAGATAAAAAGGAAAGACCTTTAAGAATTGTAAAACATATCTCAATCAGAGAAAATCAGTTTATGAATTGGATCTCTTGAGAGGCAGGCTGATAGCACAAACAAAGTGTGGTATCAAATATGATATATCATTCATGTTGTAGAAGTCATAAATATGGTCCAGCTGCGCTCCATCTATATTTACCCCCGATTTCATATCCACAGGAAAAAAAATAATTTTGAGAAGAATATAAGATAATAAATCCTTCAGAAATTTACAGCTCTGATGCAGTAACATCTCTAATTTATGCTAGATATTCTGGGTTTCACAGTTTACTATCCACTTCTACTCTTCGTAGGTTCTTTCTATATTCACAAGCTGATGAGCTTGATCTTTCTATCCTCTCAATCAATTACTGATCTCAAACACAAATAAATATGCATTCCTGATGCATCAAACGTCATTCACCAATTCTATCTAGTTAACAAGTATAATGAGTTTGATATTATACCTAGAATTTGCTGACTTGTAAGCCTCTGAGAAGGATCCGTACATAGCATTCCTTTAATCAACTCTTTTGCTGAAGATGATATTGTATCCCAGCGATCAGAAGGAAACCGCAAATCAGCTGCCCTGACAGCATCAAAGATCTTTGACTTTGTCTTCCCCCAAAATGGTGGTATTCCACTCAGAAGAATGTAAAGAATAACACCAGCGCTCCAGATATCAGCTGCTTGGTTATAACCCCCTGCCAGGACCTCAGGAGCTATATAAAATGGGCTGCCAACAGTACCATGCAAACTTGTACCTGGAACAAGAAAGTGGCTGATGCATAAAATGATCAAGAAAAGGTATAATAATATTGCATATTAGGTTTTTCAGAGGAAAAGAGAAATTACCTGGCTTGATGTATGTTGCAAGACCAAAATCAGCTAATTTTATAGGAGAAGAAGAACCCTTAGTAGCCAAGAGAATGTTCTCTGGCTTAAGATCTCTGTGTACAATGCCTTTATGATGACAGTACATCACCACTTTCATTAGATCATGGAAGAGAACCCTGGCCTCGGCCTCAGAAAATCTACCGTGCCTCTCCAGCTGGTGGAAAAGTTCTCCCCCTGCACAAAGCTCCATTACTAGATGTACATAATCTTCTTCCTCATAAACTGCCTTGAGATCTACAACATTTGGGTGGCCAGAAAGCCTGGTCATTATTTCAATTTCAAGCTTGACACTTTGCACATCCTCCTGAGTCACCAATCTATTTTTAGCAATTGATTTGCAGGCCAACACCTCTCCAGTGAACTTGTCAGAGCATGTTCTGATTATCCCAAACTGCCCCCAGCCCAGCTGTTCTCCAAGAATGTAACGATCATGCAGATTAGCAGTATGATTGGCATCCAAAATGGTCTCACTCAAGTTTGCAACTTTATAGCAACATGATGTATAAAATGATGATTCATTGTTGCCGTTGCTCTTGGCAACAGCCATACGAGAATTGGACCCTATATAACCAGAGGACACCAACGAAAATCTCAAATTTTATTTCTCCAATCTCGAAACTGCTAACTACCTTGTCGAAATTATCCTTTCCAACAAGTAGGAAAGCAAAATTTTCAAGTCAAAGCAATTGATTTTGGTTCACATAAGAATGGACCATATCAATTTGGTCAACATACCAAAAGAAGCTTCCAACAACCAGACGGTGAAGTCTGTGACTACATAAGGCATTCAACTAATCTGGTCATTATCCCCACTTATAACCAACCTCATCACATCAGAAGATCAAACTCTAAGCTGCAAACTTGAAAATCAGCTGGATCTGACAAGTCAAAAAAAGGTGGACAAACTCAATTTCAAGTTCACATACTGGAAATGGAGGTTCTTACTCTTTACAAAGATAATAACTTTCAGAAAAAACACAGTACCAAACAAAATTCAGCTAAGCCTATCTTTGGACAGATCCCACAACTATCAGCCTGTTAGTGAAATGAAAACAACAAACTAAAAGGAAAAAAGATTTAATATTTCAAGAAACGACACTGTAGTCTACACATTTTCACAACTACTACGAACCACCCAATAGAATCACAGTATACTTCACCAAGAAAAAACAATTCAGCACCCTGATCAACTACAAAAAAGAAACTAACAAACACCCAGAAGCAGAAAACATACAAAAAAAAAAAAAGATGGCTGCTAGAAACACATTCAAACTGACCTCGAAAACAGAAAAGGACCCAGATCCATTTTTTCTCTAGAAAGCATAAAAAGACAAACTTTTTTTCAAATCAAAGGTAAAAGATAAAGATATGAAGAAGGGGTAAGCCAAAATAACGAACCAGAGAAAGGTAGTGGGTCGGAGTTGCTATCGAATTTGTTTGTCCACAACCCACAGCAGAGAAAGAGACCACCTGTGGAGTGGGGGCTGTCTGGTCACCTTCAAACTTCTAGCTTAAACCCAACCCCCTACACAAAATTAATTTGATTTGTGTACGCGGAGTCTTTTGCCTTGTGCTGTATTTTTATTTCCTTTATTGCTTTTTTTTTGCGGTATCTGGTACCGATATTTTAAAATTTATTTAGTTCGGTTTGAGATGGTAAAATTCATTCATATAAAACATTTTATGACGAGAACTTTTTTCTACTCAAAACTTAATATCAACATATTACTTATAAAAAAAGTAACTTCATCTAATGTAGCGCATCAAGCGTTCGGTTTTCTCTTGGTTCTTGGATGTTCCGTTGGGTGCCTTTGCTTTTTGAATTTCAAAGGTTTTTGATACCCATTGGCCCAACCTTTTTGAGTTGTGCATGTAGGTACATAAATAATGCAGATACCCTTTAAAGGTAACATCATCTGTCAGCTCTCGGAATCCTAATTTTAGGTAGCCCTAACTATCAATTTATGCTGCTAGTCAAGGATGATCTTGGATTGAATTGGTTCGAATTAGATTTTTTAAATATTAAAATAAATTATTTGTATTGGGTTTTTAAATATAAAAAATAAATCAAATCAATAAAACTCGGGTTTTTTAATCTCGGATT
>DF361671.1:0-11961 GCA_000787875.1 Solanum virginianum
ATTAGCTAAAGGCTTCTTTGGGCGTTAAATTCTAACTTACCCTAAATTCTACAAAAATTTGGGCAGCATCTCCCCTTAAAATTAAACCACCCAGAGAATCCATATCGGCTCAAATCAATCAACAACAACAACAACAACTACCCAACAACATCAATAATCAATTCTAATGCCAATATAACAACAATAGCTCCATGTAACCTCATTTAATTACATGTTCAAAACTGGGTAAAATACTAATATATATCCATTTAGGTGATTTCCAATTATTCCTTTACTCTACAATGATCATATCATGCTAATTAAGTACTAATTCATAGTTCCAACACAATACAACACTACACAACTTACCCATACCCAAAATTCGGCCAAGCACTTGACACACACATATTTCACTCCCCACATTTCATATTTCACGAATTCCTTCATATTAACATACTAAAACATACAGACAACCTTTATAATGCATAAAACAAGATTAAATCTTACCTTTTCACTTCAATTCCACAAATGGGTGAGGGTTCTAAAGATAAAGAAATAATATTTTTCTTACTCCACAACTTCTTCAAGCTTCTTAGAAGACCCAATATAGAAGGCTTATAGCATCAAAATGATCTTGGAAAGAAGAAAAAGTGATTTCAAAATTCCTTACACCAAGCCAAGAGGGTCCTGAAAGTTGCTCTTCAACTTGTTGAGTTTTGGTTAAGTATTTTAAGAGTAGAACAAATGGATATAAGATAAGGGACATTACATATATATAGGCCAATTCTTGGTCAAGGAATGGTCCAACCCCACACTTGGACCAATCATGATTCAACACCATTTTAGTGGCATTCACAATTGCCTTCAAGAATCCAACTTCGGAAAATTCCATTTTTGGTCCCAAACTTTTCCTAATCGATCCAATTAAGGACATACGGGGTCTAACACACACCAAAGATGGATAAACTCTTCATTGGAGAAAACTTTAATAGGCATATTGGGGCAACCACTAGTGGGTTTAAAGACGTCCATGGAGGCTTTGGTTTTAGGGAGAGGAATGGAGGTGGGACGTCTCTCTTGGATTTTGCCAAAGCCTTTGAGTTAGTTATTGCTAACTTATGTTTCCTGAAGAGGGAAAACTACTTGATCTCCTTCCGTAGTATGGTAGCTAAGACTCAAATAGATTACCTACTTCTCCGGAAACTAACTCATGTTTCCCAAAGAGGAAAAACCACTTGATTACCTTTCGTAGTATGGTAGCTAAGACTCAGGTTGATTACTTACTTCTCCGGAAGGGCGATAGAAGCCTTTGTAAGAATTGCAAGGTTATTCCGAGTTAAAATGTTTCCACTCAACATAGGCTTCTAGTAATGGATTTAGAGATTAAGAGAGAATTGAAGAAGAAGGTTATTAATGCTCAATTAGGGATTAGATGGGGAGGCCTGACTCCTGCCCTTTCACAAAAGATGGAAGAAAAGTTGAGTAATTTAGGGGCTTGGAGTAGTGGTGGAAATGTGAACAATATGTGGGACACTACTACTGGTTGCATTAGAAACATAGCTACTGAGGTACTAGGGTTTCGAGAGGGTCCTTTGGTGGACGTCAAGGTGATTGGTGGTAGAATGATAAAGTTCCAGCCAAAGTGAAATCTATGAAGATTGCTTATATGAAGTGGTTGGAGTGTAGGGATGATGATGAAAAGCGAAGGCTTAAGGAGATCTATAAGATGGCTAAGACAGAAGCGAAGATAGTGGTGATGAGTGCTAAGATAGTAATATTTGAGCGCCTATATGAGTAGCTAAGTGATAAAGGCTGGGACAAGAGATTGTATAGGCTCGCTAAAGAGAGAGAAAGGAAAGCTCGTGACCTAGATCAAGTAAAATGCATCAAGGATGAGGTGTTAGTGGATGAGACTTCTATTAAGCTAAGGTGGCAAGCTTACTTTCATAAACTCTTAAATGAAAAAGTAGATAGAGATATTGAGTTGGGTAAGTTGGCATACTTCAAAAGTCATTGAGATTTTGGTTATTGCAGGCGGTTCAGAGTTGAGGAGGTTAGACGTGTTATTAGTAGGATGAAGAGAGGGAGGGCGATCAGACCCGATGAGATGCTGATAGATTTTTGGAAGAACATGGTCAAGGGTGGCATAGAGTGGTTGACTAGACTATTCAATGTTATTATGAAGACTCCAAGATACCTTGATGAATGGAGGACGAGTACAATGGTCCCATTTTACAAGAACAAGGGTGATATTCAAAACTGTAACAATTATAGAGGTATCAAGTTGTTAAGTCATACTATAAAGGTTTGGGAGAGAGTGGTGAATATCAGGGTGAGAAAAAGTAGTGTCTATTTTAGAAAATCAGTTTAGATTTATACCAGGGTATTTGATTATTGAATCAATTCATCTTGTTCGGAGATTAGTGGAGAAATGTAGGGAAAGAAGGACCTTCATATGGTGTTTATAGATCTCGAGAAGGCCTATGACAGTGTTATGAGGGATGTCCTATGGAGGTATCTATAGGTGAAACCTGTCCCAATGGCATATATTATGTTGATAAAGGACATATACAATGAGCCAAAACTCAAGTAAGAAAGGTGGGAGGAAACTCAGAGTATTTTCCTATTGATATGGGACTTCATCAAGGATCTATGTTGAGCCTTTTTCTATTTGCCTTAGTGATAGATGAGCTCGCATGGTTTATTTAGGAGGAGGTTCCATGGTGTATGCTATTTGCAGATGACATAGTACTGATTGATAAGACTCAGACTCGAGTTAATGATAGATTGGAGATTTGGAGACATGCTTTGGAATCTAAAGGGTTCAAACTGAGCAGGACAAAAACAGAATACTTGGAATTCAAATTCAGTATTGCAAGGGATGAAGTAGACATTGATATGAGACTTGCCTCTTAACCTATCCCTAAGAGAGAAAACTTTAAGTATCTTGTGTGCATCATCCAAAGTAGTGGCGATATCGATGATGTGTTATACCTCATATCGGGGCAACATGGACAAAATGAAGGCTTGCCTCTAGAGTATTATGTGATAAGAAGATACCACCGAAACTCAAAGGTAAGTTTTATAGAATGTCGATTAGACCATCTTTGTTGTATAGGGTGGAATGTTGGCCAATAAAAATGCACATGTTCAGAAGATGCAGGTTGTAGAGATAAGGATGTTTAGATGGATGTGTGGTTATACCAGGAGTGAGAAGATTAGGAATGAGACCATTTGGGAGAAGCTAGAGGTGGCCCCTATGGCTGATAAGAAGAGGGAAGTGAGACTGCGATAGTTTGGACATGTGCAGAAAAGGAGTATCGATGCTCCTATTAAGAGGTGCAAGCGGTTGGATTTGGGAGTTACACGAAGAAGTAGAGCTAGACCAAAGAATTATTGGGGAGGTGATCAGAAAAGATCTGGCAAAACTTGATTTCACCTAGGACATGACCTTAGATAGAAAAGAGTGGAGGTCGCGAATTAGAGTATCAAGCTAAGAGGTTAGTAGGGTTAGGTGAATGTCTGGCTGTTGGTTATAGTAGGGTAGTAGGATTAGTCTTCATTATCCATTATATATATGTTGGTTTATCACATCTATACATTATCATATGGTTTTCGTTATTAGTCGTTTCGTTTTGTTTCCTTCTCTTTTCATTTCCCTTTTTCCATATGTATTTTATTCTGCTCATGGATATTTGAGATGAGGGTTCCCAGGAAATAGCCTCTCTACCTTATGAGATAGTGGTATAATCTTTGTACATTCTACTCTCCCTAGAACCCACTTGTGGGATTCAACTAGGTATGTTGTTGTTGTTGTTGTAAATTACTATTAAGGTATGCCCAAGATGTAGGGACAAGAATCAATTTTTTCCTTGCAGCACACCCCGATTAATTCCATCAAGTATCAAACATATTCATCATGTAACTTCATCCACTAGGCTTGAGTAGATGGAAAAAAATCACCTAATATGGTGCACAAGATAGAATATTATACAGAAAGTGTCAAGTAAGGACAAGAGTCTGATGACAATATAAATCAGATACTCATGGAGTATGAGTTAAAGAAACTTAGCAAGGTACTAGAATCACAACGATTTATGCAACTCCACCTTGTACTAAGACACATAAAAAAAAGGAAGTAATAAGTTGTTTCATCAAATGTACACAACAGTTTCATGCAAAGTTGTTACTAACACAAAACAGATGTGCTACAATCGCAACTATGTCAATGTCTTGTGAATAGGTAGGGGCAAATTTATGTATAATATTTATGTCAGAAGAACCGTGATCATCTTACTAAATTTAATATATTACATGTATAATTCTTAAAAAATATATTAAATATTAGCTAAAAGGAACCCGTTCTCAAAATGATACATTGGAATTCATTGGTCCAACGGCTCTTTTTGTCACACCCCAGGAGGACACCCATAGCATGATCGGTACTTGAAGAACTATTGTTAATTCCCTAAGAGAACCATCTGGCCTCATCGTCACATCGACTCAACAATGGAAGAAGTTGCTCAAATAGAGTATAATAGCATTAAGATAGATGTAACTCTACTAATTATTAGTCTCCAATAAAGAAGTGTAGAATTACAAAATACACAAAAAATCCTCTATCTTGATGTCTATGAAGCCTCTAATCAACCATTTTGATGGTGTCATGATAGGCCATGAACACCCCAAATCAAAGAAATAAACTATCTCAAATAAAGTAAGAAGATAAAAAAATCTCCTCCGAAATGCAAGTAGGGCTCACCAACTCAGGAATGCACTAATCTGGACTTCAATGATAGGTGGGCAGAAGTCCTCTATCACCTGTATCTGCATCAAAAAACGATGCAGGTCCAAATGGACGTCAATATATGGAATAAACTGGTATGTAAAATAGCTCAACAAGTAAAGCTCACTCACTCACCTCAACTTGACCAACTTATCTCAATATATATATCCATATCTCTCTCTCTCTCTCTCTCTCTCTCTATATATATATATATATATATATATATATATATATATGTTTAAAATAAATCATGCTTTTAAAATAGACTTAGTAGAAGCAAACTTAGTTTGAAAAGAATATCATGCTCAATCAATGGTTTCTTAGGAGTTTCTCTTAACTGATATCCAATCCCATCACCTTTAGTTTAGTGATGGACAACAAAGGCGATATCGTTGTCACGCCCATCATAAACTTGCCACGGTAAAGGATGATCAACTCTCTCATGGATCTATAATAAATGTCCATCTTTTGGAACATGATTCGCCAGAATGTGTTATACTACTATCCCATGATGGCATCATAGTTCTGTAAGTTAGAGTAGATATTTACTCTGTTCCAACTCGGTGCTCGATACTCCTCCCACTACTAAAACATGATCAACTCATCAATTAGCTCAATCCTTAATGCCTAGTCAATCACATCAAATCTCAACTTTATTAGGTTATCTCATCTCAATTCATCTCAGTTTCTCATCAACTCATTCAATTAATAAGAAAATCAACTCAACTCAAACTCAAATGGTTATTTAGAGTCACACAATAAGACTCATCATGTAATGCAAGCAAGACATATATAATAGTGTACGTGACTAAATACATCATCTTTCTCAAGCTCAACCATACTCACTTACTCAACTCAGATAATCAAACTCAACCTCCACTCAGTTCATGCATAGAATTTCATAAAATCAAGCAATTTAGGGTTCATATCATCAAGTATAAACCATTACCTCAAGTTTATATCAATAATTATGCAATGTAGCAAGTACTTTATACCTCAATATAATGATTCATAATAATTATAGAAAATTCAGTAATTGGTTGATAAAAATACAAAAATTAACCCTTATTCTCAAATTTTGACTCAAGTAAGGGAATGGGCGTGTGAATGGGCGTAGTTCAACACTTTGGTAAGCCTTACATACCTGGGAATGGAAGAAACAATCAAACTTCAATCTATCCTCGCGCTTGAATTAGAAACCTTTATTCTTCTCCCTCTTCTAGTGTTCTCAAGAAACCCTTAAGTGTGAACAATGGTAAAAATACACTTAGGGTTCTATTTTAAGACTTTATTTAAGTCTAAAATGACTAAGGATTCAATTAAAAAGGCATAGGAATAGACAAAAATACCCCTCTTAAAACTATCATCTGCGTCTGCGAGACCCCATTTATGGGCCATAGACTATAATTCGAGTCGCAAATGACCTCTCGTAAATAATGGGTCCTAAAATTTGAGTTACTATAATTTGGCACGGAAACTCTTCTACAAGTCGTAAGATCTTCTACGGATCATTTGATAACTCATAATGCAAGATACTAAAAAGTTGATATTTTGACCACCTACTCACAAAACCAATCTACCGGCTATGGAATACTTTACGAACCGTATGTTGTCTCATATATAGGCCTCAGACTTGGAAAATTTCACCAAGTCATTTGGTGTTTTACAAGGCCTCTTCTACGGGCTGTAGATCTGTCTACAGCCTGTAGATAGCCCTCATGGATACTCCTTTAGCAGTTTTTCTTCATCATTTTCTCAGTTTTATCTATGCATCTACTTAGACTGGGTGGAAGGAATTAGGGGTGATAAATTATCTCCCTCTTGGGATCATTTGTCCTCTAATGAAGAGAAAACTAGGGAACTTACTCTAGCCACGAATTTCCCTATGGATGCTGACCATCAATAACTTTTATCTCATTCAAGCAATCAATCATTCAAGAACTCAGCAAGCAATAACAAATAAACAATCAACATATTAAGTCAATCCTCACTCGGACTCTAGAGCTCTATTATCTACTAAACTCAGAATGGAAAGAGAACTCAAGGAATAGGAATTCAAGGATTTAGAAGGAAATCATTACCATTAAGTCTCTCATCATCAACGGGCGGGAATAAATGAGATTATTTGGCCTTCATATCCTCCTTCGCCTAAGATGCTTCTTTTACAAGTTGGTTTCTCAACAATACTTTGACAGATGCTACCTCTTTGGTTCTTAACTTGTGAACCTGATGATCAAGGATTTGGACTAGAATTTCTTTATAACTCAGACTACCTTTTACACTAATACTCTCAATAGGCACAACCAACAGCGGTTCTCCTAAATAATTTTTAAGCATGGAAATGTGGAAGACAGGGTGGATGGCCGCCAACTATGATGGTAGTTCTAACTCATAAGCCACATTGCCCACTCTCTTTGTGATTTTATATGGGCCAATGCACCTTGGAGTCAGTTTTCTTTTCTTTCCAAATCTTATCACACCCTTCATTGGAGACACCTTCAACTATACCCAATCGTTGACCTCAAATGCCAAGTCTTTCCTTCTAACATCAGTATAGGATTTCTGTCAACTCTGTGCAATCTTCAACCTTTCTCAAATGATCTTTGTTTTCTCCATACAATCAAGTCTGCTTCACCTACCTCAAACCATTCGACCGGTAACCTACACTTCCTCCCATAAAGTGCCTTATATAAGGCCATCTGAATACTTGAATGGAAGTTATTTTGTAAGCAAACTCAATCAAAGGAAAATGGTCATCCCAACTACCCTAAATTCAATGATGCAGGCTCTCAATATATCCTTTAATCGGAAACAAGAATGTCGGCTTGCCTGGCGATCTGTCTGCTGGTGAAAAGCAGTGCTAAGATGCACCTTCCTACCCAAACCTTTTTTAAATGATCTCTAAAACTATACAGTGAATTGAGCTTCTCTATCTGAGATAATAAAAAGGGGGACTACATTCAATATAACAATCTCCTTTATGTATAACCAGGCATAATCCTCTACTATGTCAGTCGTCTTTACCGCTAAGTGTGCAAATTTTTTCATTCGATCAACTATCACCTAAATTACATCATACTGTCTATGAGACCTCATTAATCTTGTGACATAGTCAATGTTAATCATCTCCTATTTCCACTTTGGAATCACAAAATTTTGAGCTTACTCCACATGGACTTTGGTGCTCAAATTTAACTTGTTGACAATTTGGGCACTTAGAAACGAACTCAACAATGTCTCTCTTCATCCCATTCCACCAATAAATTTCTCTTAAGTCCTGGTACATTTTAGTTGAGCCTAGGTGAATGGAGTATCTAGAATTATGGGCATCTGTCATGATCCTCTCTCAAACACTATTAACATCTGGGACACACAATCTGCCTTGATACCTCAATACTCCATCTCCCCCTTTAGCGAAAGCCATCACTTTCTACTTATACACATCCGCCTTCAACTGTAGTAAAATAGGATCTTGATCTTGTTTCTCTTTCACCTCTACTACTAGAAAGGATACAGACATATTATTCATAAGAACTCCTCCTTCGCCCAATTCATCTACTTGAACTCCCAATTGTGCTAATCGATGAACCCCTTTGGCCAACTCCTTTTTCTCTTCCTCCACATGGGCGGTACTCCATATGGACAACCTGCTAAGAGCATCAACAACTATATTAGCTTTACTAGATGGTAGAGGATGCTCATGTTATAGTCTTTTAGTAACTCAAGCTATCTCCTCTGCCTCAAATTAAGCTCCTTCTGGGTGAAGAAGTATTGCAGGCTCTTGTGGTCTATGAATACATCAACATTTGCTCCATATAAATAGTGGCACCATAGTTTAAGAGCAAACACCACTGCTGGCAACTCCAAGTCATGAGTGGGGTAGTTCTTTTCATACACTTTAAGTTGTCTAAAAGCATAGGCAACAACTTTTCCCCTCTGCATCAACACATATCCCAATCCCACTCTCGAAGCATCAAAGTAGATAATAAATCCATTAGTTCCATCAAGAAAGGTTAACACAGGCACAATAGTTAACCTCGTATTCAGCTCCTGGAAATTTCTCTCATACTTATCAAACCATTGGAGCTTGAGCTTCTTCTTAGTCAATCTTGTCAATGATGTAGATATGGAAGAAAATCTATCAACAAATCTGCGGTAATAGCTGGCTAATCCTAGATAACTCCTTATATCTATCAGAGAGGTTATTCTAGGCTAGTTCCTTACAGCCTCAATCTTTTAGGTATCTACTCATATTCCATCTCCTAAAACTATATAGCCTAAGAATGTCACAGATTTGTGCTAAAACCCACACTTAAAAAACTTTGTATATAACTCATTATCTCTGAGCATCTATAAAGTGATTTTGAGGTGATTAACATGCTCCTTCTTATCTCTAGAATACACCAAAATATGATCAATAAATATGATCACGAACATGTCAAGATACTATCTAAAATACTGTATTCATCAGGTCCATAAAGGTTGCAAGTGCATTTGTCAACCCAAATGACATCACTAAGAACTTGAAGTGACAATACCAGGCTCAGAAAGTCTTCGGAATATCACGTTCAATCATTTTCAATTGGTGATAGCCTGATCAGAGGTATATCTTAGAGAAAATAGCAACACCCTGAAGTTGGTCAAATAAGTTGTCAATCCTTAGAAATGGATACTTATTATTAACTATCACCTTATTCAACTAGTGGCAATCAATACACATCCTAAGGGAACCATCCTTCTTTCATATAAATAAGATCGCAATGCCCCATAGAGAGATACTTGGCCTTATGAATCCCTTCTCTGGCAGATCTCTCAACAGTTCCTTCAACTTTTTCAACTCCAAGGGGCCCATTCTATATGGCGGAATAGAAATAGGTTGGACATCAGGAAAAACATCAATTCGAAGACGATCTCTCTATCAGGAGATACCCCGGGTAGATCTTCAGGGAACTCACTCACAATCGAGACTGACTCAAGAGTAGGAGGCTCAACACCATCAAACTTGATGCGTACGAGGTGATAGATACATCCCTTAGAAATCAGTCTTTAGGCCTCGAGGTATGAAATAAACCTACCCTTTGGCGCAATAAAATCTCCTTTCTATTCAATAACAGGCTCATTTAAAAATTGGAATTTGATAGTTCAGGTTCTATAATTAACTAAGGCATAGCATACATGAAGCGAATCCATTGCAAGGATCACATCAAAATCGACCATCTCTAACTCAGTCAAATCAACAAGAGTATCCCTATGATAAGTGGACACCACATAATCTCTATAGATTCTCTCGGCTGGAATGGACTCATCAATAGAAATTGAAATAGAAAATAGCTCAAGCAAACACTCAGGAAGAATCATAAATCTACCAGCCATATATGGCATCACAAAGGAAGAAGTTGCACCCGCATAAAGTAAAGCATAACAAGGAAAGGTAAACAATTGAAGCATACCCATCACAACATCTAGTAAAACCTCTTGGTCCTGTCGGTTCCCCATCGCATACAGGCAGTTTGTCCCACCGCCTGCCCCTAGTATGGCACCTCTCTAGTTACCCCTCGCTGGTTATACTGTGGTAGAAGACTAGGTCTTATTGACCCACATTGGACACTCCCTCTGAAAATGGCCTGACAGGACACACATATAGCAACCCTTCCCTCCATCCTTACATTCTCCCAGATGCATCCTACCATATTTATTAGAACCCACATTTTGTGCATTAGAGCAATCAGAAAAATTTGGGACTAATATGGAATTATTGGAAAATTTGAGACTAATGTGGCATTATTACAAAATTTAAGACTAAAGTGGCATTATTAGAAAGTTTGGGACCCAAGTGGAATTTTTAAAACTTGGGGTCTTGAAGATATTTTGGTAAGGCCACTTGACTTGTGCAAAATTTTGGTTGGACCAAGTGTGGTGTGGGCTACCCACACTTGGCAAAGTCTTGTATAGATGTTATAGTATATATAGATATATATGTAATATGTTCTTATCACTTTACACATAGCCAAAAAACATAGAAACAAGTTGAAGAAACAAGAAGAGGAGTCACGACCAACAACTTGAAAATTCAAAATTCTTTTTCTTCCATTTCAAAATCTTTTTGATGTTACATACCTACTATATTAGGTCCCCTAAGTAGCTTAGAAGGGTTATTTGAGCAAGAAAATACTTCTTTCTTCAACTTTGGCAACCCTAGCTTATTGAAGGGGTGAAGTCTTAAGGTAATAATTTATATTAGATTATGGACTATAAAGGGTGTATGTATGATGTAGTATGCTAAAATGAGAAAAAATCATGAAACATAGCATGTTGGATGTGAGTTGTAAATGATGATGTTGGGCCGAATTGGCACATGTATGTATATATATAATATTATGTTGTGTTGAAATTATGAATTGATGCCTAGTTGGTGTATTATGATCATTATAGTGTGAAGGAATGGATGAAAATCACCTAAAAGTATATATTAGTATGTTGTCCTGTTTTTGTAAGTATGATTAAATGATACTTAGTGTTATTGTTGTTATGATGGCATTAGAATTGATTCTTGATGTTGTTGAGTTGTTATTGTTGTTATTGATTTGAGCCGAGTTGGATTCTCGAGGTAGCATATTTTTAAGGGGAAATGCTACCAAAATTTTTGTAGAATTAAGGGCAAATTTGGAATTTAATGCCAAAGAAGTCTTTAGCTAATTGTTGGGCATTGTTATGAATTGTTTGTAGACTTTGGGCATCCCGAAGCGTAAGTTGGATTGGGTTTGCGTTTGGATTGAATTGGAGGGCGGTTGAGGTATGTAAAGTATCCTTTTCTTTTGGCATGATTTAGCTAAAAGTAGGCTATGATATAGGTCCCGAAAGAACTATATTACTGGAGTTCGAGCTTGGTTATGGCCCGTAGTTATTCTTTGGCATTCTTATGTTAATTTGTTACCATATTGGTTCTTATGTTAATTTGTCACGATATTGATTCTCACTAGGACCAATGCCTAAGAAACACTTCCTATCTGATTGAAAGCATACCTATTAAATACAAATACTAACATGACAAAAATAACATGTACTATTTTTATTTTTGTTTTATAAGAAGGACAGTTCGGGGCTCCATTGGTCGTGGGTCCCATGATGCCCTTTTATGCAATTTTGAAAGCTTTTGAAAGAATTTGTAATAATTAGTATTCTGATTTCGAATATGA
>DF361671.1:13111-27515 GCA_000787875.1 Solanum virginianum
ATTTGGGATAATGTATAAAGCAAAGGAAACTCTGCCGAAATTTCTGTAAAATAATAATAATAATAGACATCTGTTTGTAATCCGGCTTGGTGTTTGCGTTTGGGTGCCCAATTTAGGCACTAGTCACGGCCTACGGGGTTGGGTCGTGACAATATTTTCCACAAGGTGGCTTCTTTCTAGAGCCGAGGGTCACACTTTCTTGAGACTATGCACCCTGTGTCCTAAAGTTTGACTGATCTTAGGACCTATGATAATACCTGTGGCTTGGGGCTGGTGCACTAGCTGAAGATGGTACAAAGCTAGAGGACCTCTTCTGGAAGTAGAACTTATCTCCCTTAACCTGCTTAGTCTAAGTAGGGTCAGGCCCTACTGACTTGGCCTTCTTACTCAAATGCTCCTCTTTGTCTTTCTATTTATCCTCCTCAGTTTGTAGGCATAAACCATAATTCTATATATATCTATGCCAGGGACCAGCAATGCCATCTTGCACTCCCTTTTCACTTGTCTTCCCAACCCAAATACGAATTTTCTCATCCTCGTTATCATATCCTGGACTATCTCTGGAGCATACCTTGATAACTAGATGAATTTCTGGTTGTACTCTTTAACAGTAAGCGGAAGAAGTAGCTCAAATAGAGTATAACATCATTAAGATAGATGTAACTCTACTAATTATTAGTTTCCAATGAATCAACAGGGCAAACATGTATTGTAATTAAATATACATATGTGCTATTATAATTGTTAAAATAGATATTTATAAAGTCAGTTTGATTTAATATTTTAAAAAAATAAGAATATAATAAAATTTTATTGATTTTGAGAATCAACCAAACCAAATGAAAGAAGTATTTTGTTTTTAATTTTTGCAATTTAATTTGATTTGGTTTGATTTTTTTATTTCTCATAAATACCCCTACTTAAGTTATTATTGATTAATTGCAGATATAATTTTGAAAAGGTGTAAACCTGAGAAAAGAAACATAATGAAAAGGACACCATAAAGAAATTTTGAGACGATATACTTTTCCATTTTTTCCAATATTTTGAGGTTACTAAATATGTCGACAATTAGTAATTCTTTCACTTATTTTATAGAAGAGGATTCATAATATTTATGGAAAATTATTGTTAGTTCTATTCTATATTTATTGTGTCTAGGAGATTTTTATGGTATATCATTTATTTTTCAAGACCCCTCTTTAGTTTTGATCAAATTTATTTTAAAATTTTAATATTGTTAAAATAGGGCAACATATATCTAGGAGGTATATTTCACAAAATATTGGTTGCATTTTTACATATTGTTCAAATATGAAAGCATATATTAAATTAATTTGTACTTCAAACATATATGCTACATTTCTTAATAGATATCATATCATTCATTTTGTGTAATTATCACATGACATAGAAAGGAAGAGCCAAAAAGAAATAGAACCTAGTGATACACATAAACCTAAATTATACCACTCTTATTAGGAAGTATAAAATGATTATTGTACAAATATAAAATCTAATCGATATTAGGATCTAATCCACCAAAAATATAGTTCAGATCTAGATTACTTATGTGTACTTGTACTTTTAGTTAGATTATTTTCAAAAAAAAAAAATTTATGCAAAGAAATAACTATAAACTAACTAATGGAAACTAACAAATTATTAACTTCAAGTGTTGCAATCAATAGAAGACGAAACTATAGAGTATTGTGATCCCCATGAATTTCTAACTAATGGAAACTAACAAATTATTAACTTCAAGTGTTGCAATCAATAGAAGACGAAACTATAGAGTATTGTGATCCCCATGAATTCATAATTTAGTATAATTGTGTAGTAGTAGCCTTTTCTGGTGCATAACATTCAAGATTAGTAAACTAGATATCATCTTAGTTGTTGGTCTCCTAAATAGATGAATCTTTCCATGTGACTTGGTCCGTCAACAGGAGTAATACTACTAACTTTTACTATTGATCTCAGATATTAGTAGGACCCTACGCAGAAACAATCAAGCTAATTAGACGATGAGGTTAGTCGATCGAATCATCATTGTTTTATCACTCTTTTCGTTCATTACTCTCTTGTCCAGAAGGTACAAATAATGTGAATTGTAATATTTGCAACCTTTAAAAAACATTAAAACAAAGAGATAAACAACACACTAATACACACTATGCAAGGATTACTATATATTCGGTCTGGTTTATTAATTATTCATGGTTCTCACAATCATAGTTATGAATTTACCTACTCATGCTCATAAGGTGATGATCAATGACAAATCATTTGAACGCAATCATACACTTACAAGTTGAATAATAAAATTTGGAATCTTCAATTAAATTTCAAAATTCAAATGTAACGAACAATGTGTATCAATCTCAAGAACCAATAATAAAAGCTAAAAGTATGAAATACTCCTTTTTGTGTGTTTTCCTCAATAAATTAGCCCAACAATGGTAGATATAAGCATAATGTTTGATATTCGGATAAACAGTATTGTAGCATTCCAAATGCTTTTATTTCTATCATAAACAAAGAACATACCATCTTTATCACCAAAAGCTGTTTTAAAATTTTCAAAGAACCAACTCCATGATTTGTCATTTTCAGAGTTAACAATATCATACGCCAGCGATAAAATATGTCCTACATGCTTATCAATTATAACATCGTAAATAACAATTATCAGTACTAATATATTTAGTTCTGCTTTTCTTATAAATTCACTTTTATTTTAGGAGAAAAACTAACCTCCAGGATCAAACGTGATAGCTATTAACATGGTAACTTCAAATATTGATTGTATGTGTGTTCCATCAACTACAACTATTGGATGATAATATTCCCACCCTCTTATGCTTGCATCAAGTGCAATAAATGACTACACAAATTTATTTTCCTTGATTTTTTAAGATTAACTACGATGGCCGGATATGCTTATTCTAATATATGATGAAACATTAGAATTTTAGAATATGACTTTTCTGGATCACCTTGCAATATCTTTGTTGTTTTTTGCTTACACCTCCAAGATTGCATGTATGTTAATGAAATACCATGTTCTCTCTTCGTGTCTACCCGTATGTCGCTTGGTGTGTTAATTGTTTTGTGCCACTATATTTGGGTAGCTACATCATACCAAGCACACCACCAGTAGATCGGCATTTTAAATTCAAACTGTCATTTGATGGGCAAGTGTGTTCATTCTCACTTTGAATAATCTAGATTTACCCAGGCACGATGATTTGAATAACCATCTGGAGACTTGAGATTAAAGCTGTGAAAACAAAGAACACAATTAAATGGATGTTACAAGTGTTATTACAGTACCAACAAAATAAGCAATATTTTCATTTACCTGGTAGTACATGATCTAACAACCTTGAATTGAAACTACCTCAAAAGTGCATATCTGTGCATTAATTCAGCTAATGTGTGCTTGTTTATGTAAATCTGTCCTTACACCACTAAATCAATTAAAGTGTTGCTGATTACATCAGTTTCTTGATCTTCCTCACCAAAATCCACCAATACTGTATCACTCACGGCTAATCCCAAGTCCACTGAGGTTATTTTTTGTGGCATTATTATCTTTTCATTTGGTTCATACAAGATTGTGTCCATAGCTCTATCAATATATGTCACACACAATGGATAATTTGAAAAGAAATCTAAGTTGAACCTTTTCTAATCTAAATAGACTTTCACTCCCATGTGATTGTGGATGAAACGATCCCAAAAATTGCCCAAAAATATGCCTCAAAAGTGACCAAAATCATAATTTTCATATATCTCAAATTTCGTGCGTGATATCAAAAATTCGACTTTATATTCTTATTAAGGGGGAAAATTGAGTGGGAAATGGGTCTAACTCAAATTTTTAGAGCAACCGTATCAAAATTCAAAATTTTAAAGTGAGCAAGAACGCCCTAGGCGCAATGCACCAGGGACTCGGAGATGGTGTATTTTTGTCCACTTTTATTAATTCGGTCCAAGGCTTTTGCGTCTTGGTCCAAAGTCTTCCCATAAGTGAAAATACCTATACTTATCCATATTTCACTTTCATATCATACATGACATTCCCCAAAACTCTCTCTAATACTCAGGCAAATATTTCACCCAATTCAAGTGTCCCAAACTCACTTTCAGATCTCAAGAAACTCATTCAAGCTTACATCTCTCATTCAAATCTAAGTTAAGCTTATTTATGTAATTTAAGATAATCATGGATCCCCTACATCAAGTAAAGTTCAAAGGAATTTTCGTTGGCTAACTTTTGCACAAGTACCGATAGGAGGGTCAACTTTAAAGGGGCATATCTCTTAGCTCAAAATGTATTGGATGGCCCACAACCTTCCAAATTGAATCTCTTTGGATTAGCTTTCCAAAGCACTTGGTGTCACCTTATTTAGAGTTCGGATGAAGATTTTATGCCCATTTTCGTAGAACTCATATGTGCAAGGATATATACGGATTTTTGCCAAATTTCATTTCATTAATGGCATTCCATAAATTTAGTCATTTCTATTGGTCTTTTGGGGATCCCTATGCTATCTTAAAACCAAATACCTAAATCCTATTCCTAAAGATCAATTCACTCCTCCCAATTGGAATACACTCTCAAATTCTCCCAAGAGCCTCCATCATACACTTTCTAAAGACCTAAACTCTTTCCTAAAGGTCAAATTCACTCCTCCTAATTGGAATACACTCTCAAATTTTCTCAAGAGCCTCTATCAAAAAACCAATACAAATTCAAGGAAACTCAAGAGCAAGCTTTGGATTCTAACAACCACTTCCAAACTTCAAGTCTTTCACAACACAATATCAAGAAATTGAAGGTCTAAGGTATGTGGGTTTTATTCATGGGTATCGTTCACCCATGAAGTCCAATCTTTCATTTTTATGAAGATTACATGTTTCTAAGTTGTGTTGCTTATGGGTATTATTCATTAGAGATTATGATCATATACTATATTGAAATTTTATGAAAGTTTAGTTGAAAATACATGATTACTTATTTTTAAGTCTATACTATGAGATAATTTACCTATTATGATTATGCATGTTTTAAGCTTTAGAACTGTGATCTCTCTTGATATTTGATGGGGGGTTTTCAGTGTATTTCACATGAGGGTTTTAGTATAGGTGGGTTGATTTACATTAAGTTTTCTTGCATGGTTTCACTACTGTATTTTGCAAGACAATATTACCAAGTATTGGTAGGCTATTTTAAATGAAGATTTCTTGCATGATTTCACTCTTTAAATGCATGGTTGTATACAGCATTGCACACCCACCAGATGTTTGATAAAATGTCTGGATTATGATTCTTGAGTTGTTGAAGGCCTAATACTTGGCATATGAGATATATGATTTTATGATGATGAAAGTATATTATATATATGTTAATTTCATGATGAACGTCTATAGTGTTGTGATTTAACCAAGCCTAGCCTGGGGGTTGTAGGCTCGGGTAACCACATCTAGGGGTTGGTACCTTGGTTGCCTAGTACGGGGGTAGTAGGCTCGTATAACCACATCGAGGGGTTGGTACCTTGGTTGCCTAGTACAGGGGTAGTAGGCTCGTATAACCATATTAAGGGGGTGGTACCTCATTAACCACATCTAGGGGTTCGTACCTTGGTTGCCTAGTACAGGGGGTAGTAGGCCTGCATAACCATATTGAGGGTTTGGTACTCCATTAACCATATCGGGGGGGTTTGTACCTTAATTGCCTATATTGATGGTCACTTGCTACACATATATTATGTTCTGTATAAGAAAGTTTTACTTCAAGCATCATTCATACATCAAATTGTTATTATACTATCTATTGGATATTATTATGCATTTTGCCTATGTTGTCTACCTATTTTTGCATTGCATCCTACATACTTAGTATATTCAAATGTACTAATGTATACTCTATGTCTACATGATATTACTATATAGGAACTGGAGCTCCTATTGATTCTCCTCCTTGTGGCTAGACGAATAGTTCAAGTTAGCTTTTGGTGAGTCCTCAAGTACGAGGAAAACATCTATCTTCTTCTATGCTTATGTTTAGACTATAACTTATATATTTCGATTATCTATTGTCATTAGTATAAAGGTGAGCCCGGTTGCTTGTCTAGGTCCCTGCTAAGTTACATGTTTAGAGGTGTTGTTGGACAAAATATGTAAGGATGTTATGAACTTGACTCTCTCTTTGACACTCTTGATGATTTTATAAAATGAAGGTTTTACCTTATTCCCTATGCCCTTATTTCTACTCTGTTATTGTGTTTAATTGCTTTCGAGGCCAAGGATGTTTAATGATATATTAAGAGGCTTGCTTAGGGTTCCTTCAAGTTCCCCATGTGTCGTGTCACATCTAGGCCCTAGGTTGGGTCATGACAAACTTTGTATTAGAGCACTAGGTTGTTAGGTCCTCGGCATCCAACACATTAGGTAAATTAGAGTCTTATTCATGGTTATGAAGTGCACCACGACTATGAGTAGGAGGGTATGAGGCATTCTAGGAAATATTTCACATCTTCATGATATATGTCATGCGATAGAGTTAGGTCCCCTAGGGATAATTGCTAATCCCTAACTATTACATTTCAGGATATGTCTCAAGCTACTCAGGATGGTGATGTATAGAATGGGGAGATTCGTAATGCTCTATGGGTAATGACCTAAGTGGTGACAAAATTAGCAACTCAACTCAATCAACAAGTGAGTGCTCTTGAGACCTCAAATGTAAGAGGAGAGGTAGTAGGGCCAAAAGGGCCCGTGTTGAGGGTAAGTTCCAAAGTCTCAAAGATAAAGGTGATGCTATGTGTTCAACATGTGGTAAAGCTCATAGAGGCCCATGTTTGAAGGGCACCAATACTTGTTTTGATTGTGGTTGAGTGGGACATAAGAGGAAGAATTGCCCCCATAAATGCAATAAGAGTAAAGGGAGTGATGAATGCCCAAAATGTGGGAGGCTAGAAGGGGGTAAGGCGCCCGATTTTGCTATCAATATGTTAAAATTTCCTTTAGCTTTGATGTGTTTGTATTGATGGGCCTGGGTGCCACTATTTCTTTCATGATTCTTTCTTGTTGCTAGTGGGCTTCAATTGTGCCTCAAGTTATTATGTGAATGTTTGGAGTCTACCCCCCTTTTGTTGAGTCTATTTATTGTTAAAAAGTTCATAGGTATTGTTTCGCGCTTATATTACATTAGATCTTGCCTTGTGACTTGTTGGGTTTGATGTTGTGAATTTGGATGCCAAACTTGGGATGGATTAGTTGCATAAATGTTGTACCTCCTTTGATTATAGAGCCCGTAGAGTTAGATTCCAACTCCCTAATATACCCATCCTTTGTGGGGGTTGTAAGGTGGTTTTGAAGGGGTAAGTTCGTTTCTCGTCTCAAGGTACAATTAATCTCTAAGGGTTACATTTTTCATCTTGGGGTATTAAACCTAAGTTAAATTCTATTGAAATGATTCAGGTGAGCAAGGGATAGTGAAAGTCTTTCCTGATAATTTAAATTTGGGGTAATGCCTCTTGGTTTGACTTATACACCGGTTATGTTTATGGGTCTCATGAATGGGGTCTTTAGTCCCTATCCTATTATGTTTGTGGTGGTCTCAAGTGAAGAAGTACTGATTTATTAGAGCTTGTGAACCATTTGGAGGTAGTGTTGCATATCTCAGGGAAAGAGAAGTGTACAGCTAAGTATGAGAAGTGTGAATTTTGGTTGAAAGCGGTTACCTTTCTAGGTCATATAGTATTAGGGGATAGTATTAAAGTGGATCCTAAAAAGACAGATGTGATTAGAAATTAGCCTAGACCATTGACCCCATTGTACATTAGGAGCTTGTTGGGCTTAGCGGGTTACTACCGGAGATTTGTGAATGGGTTCTCTTCTACTGCTTCTCCCATGAATAAGTTGAACAAAAGAAGCTAAGTTTGTGTGGACTGATGAGTGTGAAAAGAGTTTTCAAACCTTGAAGGATAAGTTTATGTCCGCTCCTATCTTGTCTCTACCGGAAGGGTTGGAAGGGTTTGCTGTGTATTGTGATGCCTCCTCGATTGGCTTGGGTTGTGCGTTGATGCACAGTGGTAAGGTGATAGCCTATGCTTCTAGATGATTTGAAATGCATGAGAAGGATTATCTTATCTATGACCTTGAGTTGGTCGCCATGGTATTTGCTTCAAAAATTTGATATCATTGTTTGTATAGGGTGCATATTGATATGCTTACCGGTCACAAGAGTCCCCAATATGTGTTCACCTAAAGGATCTTAGCTTAAGAAAAAAAAGGTGGTTAGAACTTCTTAAGGATTATGATATGAGTGTGCATTATCATCTCGATAAGGCTAATGTTATGGTCGGTGCTTTGAGTAGGGTCTCCATGGGTAGCCTAGTTCATATGATGGTGGTAGCATGGAGGTGACTAGGTAGGTCCACCGGTTGGCTAGATTGAAGGTTAGGTTGGAAGAGGATGACTATGGTGGTATTGTGATTGTTGGTGGTTCAAAAATCTCCCTTAGTTGATGAGGTAGAAACAAAGCAAGATCTTGATCCCTCCTTGTTAGAATTGAAGGCTTTGGTGAGGGTTGGCAAGGTAGAGGTTTTCTCCCAAGGGGGAGATGGTGCCCTTAGGTACCAAGGTAGGTTGTGTGTGTCTAATTTGATGACTAGAGGAAGAGGGTTCTTGATGAGACTAATAGTAGTTATAATTCTAGCATTGGTATGGCTCCTTTTGAGACTCCATATGGTAGACATTGTATGTCCCTGGTTGGGTGGTTTGAAGCGGGAGAAATGGCTTTGTTGGGTCCGAATCTAGTTATCGAGGGCATGGAGCAGGTGAGGTGGATTAGGGAAAGGATGAAACAGCCCAAAGTTGTCAAAAGTCCTATGACTATGAGAGGAGGAAGGATCTTGAATTTAAAGTTGGTGATTATAGCTATTTGAAGGTTTCACTAATAAAAGGTGTGGTTGTCTTGGTAAAGAGGGAACTGAGTTTACGATTTATGAGTCCCTATAGAGTGTTAAGGAGGATTGGTGAGGTTGAATACGAATGGGCATTGCCTTTCCTTATGGATATGGTTCGTCTGGTTCTTCATGCTCCTAAGTTGAGGAGATATGTTGTGATTCAAGTGTTATAGGACTTTTTGGGGATTGTGGACGTTATGGAGGATGAGTTGACTTATGAGAAGGTCCGATGGAGAAGTTGTGTGAATATGAGTAAAGATTGATTAATACGGGTGCGTTGTTTGTCAAGGCCCTTTTTAAGAATCGTGAAGTTGGAAGTGTCATTCGGGGAGCCTAAGCGGGCATGGAAGGCAATATTGGTACCTCTTTCATTCTATTCAAGCTTGTGATAACAAATCCATGCCTTTTTATGATTTCAAGTCCTAAGTCTCAGCCCTTATGTCATTTGAATGCATTCATGTTTATATTGACAAGTTCATGGTGATTTTAACACTTACGTTGAGATTTTTGAAAATGGTGGTTAAGTGTATTGATTCATCCTTGTTGGGGCTGATCTCTTCATGATTTCTCTTCTCACCTACGTTTCGTTGACATTCGGGAACGAATGTTCCCATGGGAGAGATATTGAAACGACCTCAAAAAGTACCCAAAAATATGTCTTGAAAGTGCCCAAAATCATAATTTCTATATATCTCAAAATTCGTTGCTGATATTAAAAATCTGACTTCATATTCTTATTCAGGGGAAACATTTAGTGGGGAATGGGTCTAACCCAAATTTTAGAGCAACCATATCAAAATTCAAAATTTTAAAGTGAGGTAGCGTGCCCCAGGCGTGACACACTAGGGGCGCGAAGAAGGTGTATTTTTGTCCAGTTTTATTAGTTTGGTCCAAGGCTTTTGGGTCTTGGGCCTAAGTCTTCCCATATGGAAAAATACCTATACTTAGCAATATTTCACTTTCATATCATACAAGACATTCCCCAATACTCTCTCAAACACGATTGGCTATGTTTTGCACAAGTACCGGTAGGAGGGTTAACTTTAAAGAGGAATATCTCTTAGCTCACAAAGAATTAGTGTCTCACAACATACCATATTGAATCTCTTTGAATATGCTTTCCAAGCACTTGGTTACACCTTATTTAGAGTTCGAATGAGGAAGTTATGCCCATTTTCGTAGAACTCGTATGTGTAGGGGTACATACGGGGTTTTTCCAAATTCTGCTTCTTTAATGGCATTCCATAAATTTAGTCATTTCTATTGGTCTTTTTGGGATTCCTACGCTATCTTAACACTTTCTAAAGACCTAAACCCTTTCCCAAAGATCAAATTCACTCTTCCCAATTGGAATACACTCTCAAATTCTCTCAAGAGCCTCCATCAAAGCCCCAATACAAATTCAAGAAAACTCAAGAGCAAACTTTGGAGCTTTGGTTTCCAAGACCCACCTCCAAACTTCAAGTCTTCCATAACTCAATTTCAAGAAATTCAAAGTCTAAGATATGTGGGTTTCATTCATGGATACCTTTCACCCAAGAATCCTAATCTTCCATTTCTATAAAAAAAAAATTACATGTTTCTAAGTTGTGTTGCTTATATGTATTATTCATTAGAGATTATGATCATATACTATATTGGGATTATATAAAAGTTTGGTTGAAAATACATGATTACTCATTTTTAAGTCTATACTAAGAGATGATTTACCTATTATGATTATGCATGTTTTAAGCCTTAGAATCGTGATCTCTTTTAGGATTTGATGAGGGGTTTCAATATATTTTGCAAGATGTTATTACCAAGTATTGGTGGGATATTTTACTTCAAGATTTCTTACATGATTTCACTCTTTAAATGGATGGTTTAATACTAGCATTGTACACCCACCAAGTGTTTGATAAAATGTCTGAATTATGATTTTTGAGTTGTTGAAGGCCTAATGATTGGCATATGAGATATATGACTTTATGATGATGAAAGTGTGATGTATATATGTTAATTTCATGATGAACTTCTATAGTGTTGGAGTTGACCAAGCCTAGCTTGGGGAGTTGTAGGCCCGGGTAACCACATCTAGGGGTTGGTACCTTAGTTGCCTAGTACAGGGGGTAGTAGGCCAGTATGACCACATCAAGTGGTTGGTACCTTAGTTGCCTAGTATGAGGAGTAGTAAGCCTGTATAACCATATTGAGGGGTTGGTACCTCATTAACCACATTGAGGGGTTTGTACCTTGATTGCCCAGTATGGGGGGTAGTAGGCCCGTATAACCATATTGAGGGGTTGGTACCTCATTAACCACATTGAGGGGTTTGTACCTTGATTGCCCAGTATGGGGGGTAGTAGGCCCGTATAACCATATTGAGGGGTTGGTACCTCATTAACCATATCGGTGGGTTTCTACCTTGATTGCCTATTTGATGGTCACTTACTACACATGTATCATGTTTTATATAAGCATGTTTTACTTCAAGCATCATTCATACATGTCATATTGTTATTATGCTATCTATTGGATATTATTATGCATTTTGCCTATGTTGTCTACATATTGTTGCATTGCATCCTACATACTTAGTATATTCAAACGTACTAACATATACTCTATGGCTACATAATATTACCATGTAGGAACCAAAGCTCCTATTGATCCTCCTCCTTGCGGCTAGATGGATTGTTCAAGTTAGCTTTTGGTGAGTTCTCTAGTCTGGGGACAACATCTATCTTCTTCCATGCTTATGTTTAAACTATAACTTGTATATTTGTATTATTTATTGTCAATAGTATGAGGGTGAGCCCGGTTGCTTGTCTTGGTCCCCGCTAAATTCTATGTTTAGAGGTGTTATTGGACAAATATGTAAGGATGTTATGAGCTTGACTCTCTGGTTGACACTCTTGGTGTTTTTATGAAATGAAGGTTTTCCCTTAGTCCCTATGCCCTTATTTCTACTAGTTTATTGTGTTTAATTACTTCTGTGACCAAGGATGTGTAATGATATGTTAAGAGGCTTGCTTGGGGTTTCTCTGGGTTCCCCATGCACCGTATTACATCTAGGCCCTAGTTTGGGTCGTGACAGGGGATCTTCAACTGTGGTGAATGAACAGACGACATATTGTATTACTAACTCCACATTTGTCATGTCTATTTGTAATACCCAATAAAATTACCAAAATACCACTAGATAAGAGATGCTCGTATAACCATTCTTCCCAAACTCCATTGGTAAATCTGAGGCTGGAGATGCGATTAGAACAAAAAATTGTGTGGGAAAATAATCTAGGTTGATTTTTAGAGCAACCGGATCGAAAGATAATTTTTATGCGAAATTATAATTCTCGAGAAGTATGCGACATGTTCGCATTGCGGACTTGTAATGGACTTACATCTGGTTATGATCCTAATATTTTCTACAGGATTAGAAAACTCAATCGGAAAAGTTTTGACAAAAAATCCCAAAAATGACCAAGTCCGCATCACAAACTTGGTACTCTGAAGGGAAAGAAAATTTAGTTTTTCTTAAGATGCATTCTAGACCTCTTCCAATCCATGCAAAACTTAAAACCGATCAAAATAGGTCATTTTGAGCATAAAAAAGGTTTTAACACCCATGCTTAAGCCTTTCTGAACTTCTAACGAAAAATAAGTTAAAGGATAAGAGAGGGAAAGCGAAGGTTCAAGAGAATTGGGGACGAATTCTTACAAGTTGATTGTCAAACTCCATATCAGATATGTGAGGCTAAACAAAAATATGAAATTGCCCTTCTCTGTGCCCCTATTAATGGTAATAGAAAGATTGTGATTATATTGAGTCCTCATGCATGTTGCTTGAATATTTTCTTCTAAATTATATACATTCTCTATATTTTCTTATGTTGATGATCATCATAAACTTGATTTACTGAATAAATTCTTTTATATGAGTTATTTCATAAGCCCTACATATTACTTTGTAAAGGAATGCATGAAAGAACCTAGAGATTGAGTGTAGAGTCTTGATTTGAGAATATTGGTTGTGATTGTGATATGAGTATGAGAGTCCTAAGAGTCCACATAATTGAATTCTAAAGATTGGTCTAATTGATTATCCTTTAAATGATTTGTCTAAGCTCATTTGAAAGATATGATTAAGAACTCAATTGATTAGATGATTGATAGGCCGAAATGCGCAATTGAGATAGAACTGATGGATTGATAAAAGTCCTTATTAGATTGATTGACCTGATTTTGATTGAGATGGATTGTCTTTGAACATTGAGTCTTGGGAAGAGTATTGAGCACCGAGATTAGTAAGAGTAAGCCAAACTTGAACTCATTAACCATGCTGCCAAGTGTAGGTGAGGATTGAACCGCTAAATCAGATATTCCCTCTTGATTAGAAGTCCCTAAAATAATAGCAGACTTGATGGACCCGATCCATTATGGATCTGATTCATTCTTTACCTGGAAATGATGAAATGACTGTGGCAATAGCAACAGGATTATTGTACAATCACTAGCTCATAAGTGATTGTTGTTAGATAAGACAAACTCCTGGATAGGTTCTATACTGATAGTACTCATATTGAATTGGATTTGACTCAAATTGGATTGCATTGATGGGTTATTGTCTATTCTTTATTCTTGCTTTAGTTAGACATTTGATATTCCGTTTGAGTTCCTTATCTCTTAATTTGAGTTGTCTGAGTTGATAGTATTCTACCTTGATGCATGTTTCATTCAACTATTTTATATAATTGTACATTCCACGTACTAGAATCCATTGAGATTGTATCATTTCATGATGTAGACACGGGTACTAAAGATCATCAACAGCTGCTCTGTTGAAGATTTATTTCATGCATCAGCTGATTGGTGAGTCCTCCTTGACTTTAGAGGATGCACATGATTTGATTCTTCTAGCTTTTTAGAGTTAGACTTTAGATTAGCTTTATTTTGATTTGAGGTAGCCATGGGTCTGTCATTGGCACTATTGAACAGGTGATAGAGGCTTCATACACTAGAGAGTGATTTATCTTGACTTGAATATGTACTTTGGGATAGTTTCTATAATACTAGTCTTATTGAATTGACTTGACTGTTATATATTTAGATTGTCCACCTTCTATTTCATAGTCTTCTACTGACTTGTTAAATATGTTGATTTAGTGAGTGTGTTGAGCTTAAGTGGTTCACTTGGGGGCTAGCAATAGTCTCTGAGTGCGACCACGTCTAGGGTACCCTCTTGAAGCGTGACGAACTAGGTATGTCATGCCCCAAATCCTGCTAAGACGGACTGACACCCGTTGCCGATAAGGCCCGGGAGAACCAACTATATCTATGTCCTTTCTATATGCGATGTAATGAACTCCACCTTCAATATGCCTTTAAAAAGGTAAATAGCACTAACAAGCCAAAAGGAAAAACATATGACTAGGCCGTTG